>BROG01000051.1:225000-467500 GCA_030159075.1 Atrina japonica
GATGAATGCATTAAAACCAGAAATGTAATTTACTTTGTTTTTATCAACATTGTACGTGTGGAATGACAGTAAGTTTGTAAAGGACTTTATTGTATTCACCAAAATATATGGTTTTGAGGTTAACTCTTTTACCCTCAAAGACACATTTGGACTGGTCTAAGTCATTGGCTTACAGAAGAGTCCATTGTTTTTCAGTGGTTGATGAGTCCGCATATATTTTACACCAATTTTACTGGAGACGTGAGAGTGTTCTCATTAGATAAAGTTACACAAATTCTGTCAAATTTGACGAATTTGTTTTAAATTTATTTATACATGAAAAGATAGATATGTTTGCGGCCATTCATCTGGAAGATCACTGAACTCTTGTAGGACGTACTGGTGTACATCAATCTACAGAGTATAAACGATTTAGTCAACCATTTTATCCAGTTCTTGAGACCGATTTACAGATACACCCTTGTTATAGCTGATGTTAAATAATACGGCACTTTAACATGCGTGTATAACAATTTAATTTTATAAAATATCCAGCAGTTTCATTTGAAGATAAGTACTAATGGACTCTTGAGTCTATGACATACATTCTCTGTTTCACATCTTCAGTTCATGATAACTTGCCCATTAAATGTGTGCATCATATTACTTCAAATATTCCTTCCGTAGATAAGAATGTGCATGTCACTTGATAAAAGAATACTCTGTCGTAAAGAGACTCTAATATTATGTGATCGTCCTGGTTGCTTGTCTGATACAACTATTGCGATATCTCAATGTCTTCTTCTTCTTCTTAACGGTGATTTATATTTCACACAGTTTTGACATTTTTTTTCTTTTTTCAAATAATTGAGTCTGGTAAGCGTTATCGAAATGCCAGCTGGGGTTCTTGAGTTCACCGTGCAGCATCTTATCCAGGTATCACTGAGTACGAAATAATGCACACGTTTAACGATCCCTTACCTTTTGATTTACATAGTTTGTAATAAACACATAATATAGCATCATAGACGTCAGACACCAGTTTACGGTCGGTATAATGGCATTGGTTGCAATACAGTGTTTCACTAAGTTAAATGTTGAATTTCCTGACAATGTTCAATAGTGATTGTTGAGACGTCTCTACCGATTATGACAATGTTCATTAGTGATTGTTGAGACGTCTTTACCGATTATGACAATGATTCATTCTTCACATATTACATTTTAATTTGACTGTGAATCACGGCGGGTGTAACCTGTCGACAGGGGAAGCTTACGCCTCCATGACACCTGGTCCCATCTCTGAATTTTCAGAGGTCCATGTTTGTCCAATGTTTACAAGATAACTTAACTGTATCCTATACATCCTAAAAATTAATACTTTGGTATCTGTGATTTTTTTATATTGTGTTTTGGCCTACAACATTCGAACACTATATCGTGATGATTTCGCTGTGGTCTGAATTTCGTATGAATAACGTTTTCTTTTAACAAAGTAGATGCTGAATTGTATCCCGTCGACTATATACATATATACTAGCTAAGAGTTATCTTAATCAAAGTTAAAGAAACATTAAGATATCTCAGGTATCCTGAAATCAACAGGACAGTGTCAGAATATTTACAAGTAAAATATGCAGCAGTCTTGGTGTTTTCTGTCAGTCATACTGTTGCTTTCGCAGTCACCATGCAGGTAGTTGATGTATGAAGATATATAGGATAGTACATTAGCCGTCTACCTGCAGATTTCATGTCTAACAAACACCTCTTAAACATTTGAATAAAACATTAAATATCAACTTTGATCAGGTAAACCTCAGGTAGCTGTCGGCAAATCATCAGATTCCTCAGATAGTCAAGAGACTTCCGATCATTGATAGACTCACGTGAATACGGAGAAGATTATGCATTACATATTAGCATATATACATACACTATAAATGATCCGACGAGAAGAACACCATTGCTAATGTATGAAACAGTATGCAAACAGAGAGTGTATAATTAGCTGTTATCTCGAAATAAAGACTGACCTTAATATTGAAACAAAAACTCGTGAAAGATTCATTAAATCAAGTCTTTATGCTGTAACAAAAGTCAGAGCAGATCTGTTAGGTTGTTCATCATATCTTCCTCATTATCTTCATGAGACGAGTCTGTTCATAATATGACACCAAAGTCATGATTTTGACAGGAAAACATTTTCTCTACCGGAATTAACCCTGCAAGATAAAACCGACGAACGCGTGAAAACAGATATCGGAACTTTATACGAATGTTTGATTAAGTGAAATATGGCAGCTTTGTCAATGATCCAATCTTCCGGTGATACAGATGAGTTTCCGGGAGGCGGATACTTTTACAGCACTAATTAATTGTATTATGATTGAAAGCATCTAACACCAGTGTCAGTTGTAGCCTTATCATCTCTCTCCCAAAGTGGTAAAATCTCAAAATAGATCAGCAAAACTCCAAACAAAAACTCTTGATTCATTAAGTCATTTTTGTACTGAAACAAAAACTCGTAACAGATAATTTAGTAAAACTATATCGGTGAAACAAAATCTAAAAAAAAAAACGTTGGTAACAGATCCGTCATAGGGCCAGCTCAGTCTACGTTATGAACGTCATTATTTCATTAATTAATTGTATTGTAATTGAAAATATAAGCCACTAGGAACAGTTCAAAAAGTTCTCCCAATATATTTTTCTCTCTTTCTTTTAGACGTGCTTTGAATATAAGAATCGTTATTATTGCCATATCTGTTTTCCTAAGCATCCAAGTTTTTATGCATATATATGTATGACTTTGACAGTTCATTCAAACAAAACATTTTTTTTTTCAAATTTATCTCTTCATCCTAATGGAATTCTAAAACTTGTTCAAATTTATTATTTTTTCTAAAGATGATAGAAGAAATTGAGAATGTTTTCTATAAAAACTTTAATCTGATGAACCCAAATGTTGCATATTTCTGTTTTCTAAGCATTTCTGTAGATAGATGAATTATACAGATATGTTATATGCTGACAACCACTGTCAGAAGTTGTATTACATTTTATCTAGTGTTTTTATACATAGCAATCAACTGTCACATGTCATATATATGTAAGAATATTAAGTTCGCTTTCACACTAAAAGGGAGAAAAATCTGGATATCAAACAGCGATGGAAGTTTCCTGTTTTACCGAATAGACGACTTTCCATGTAATATTTGCGACCAGACTGGCATGCTAACAGGAGACACTGACTCATTCCGGACACCTGGTCCCACCCCGCAATTGCTCTTTATGTTGAAACCATTTTTACATCTAATTTGTCGTATACTAATGCAATTCGATTACCCATTGGTACCTCTTGATTTTACTTAACATACATCCTATATTTACATTATGTATTATGTCAATATTTTATAGTCAGCTAAGTATAATTACCTTATCGTCATGTAAGGGTAATATCTACAGCAGATTTATAGCATAATTATTTTATACAATTAATTTTACAATGATGTTCAACAGCGAACAGCTGGCCTTATTGAACAAATCCACACGTCTGATTCTCTGTCTTCAAAATTTATATACATGTATTTTCTTTATCTTTTTGATCAAATCCAAACTGAAATTTTCGAGTTTGATATCGCGTGGAAACAATTTTAAGCGTCATTTTGAGACAGTCGACCGTTTGGAAAATTAAAAATTATACAGTAGGGATGAATTTAGGACTTACAAATACGTCTGGATATTGCATGTGACTTCTAAATGCTGATGATTTTTATTTGTAGGTTTGACACTAAGTAATACATAGCTTTACCTCTTGTATGAATGATTTAGCTGACCCCAATATACAACTGCATGAGTTCTGAGCTGGTAACGCATATATTAGTCTTCTTTGGCGAGTCTGATGTGCTTATCACGAGGGTCAATCGTTATCGTTATTTTGATTATAGAAATACATACAAACAAACAAACAAATGATGTGTTATGAATTTATCACCCCTTGAAAATTTGAAATCAAAGGTAGTTATAATACGAAACAATATTTACAGTACAGAACCTTTAACGTTCTCTTCTGGCCTTCGAGAGCAAGTGGTTAGAACATCGTGCTTTAAACTATAAGTCAATCACATCTTATCAGCGGGTATTTGAGCTCTGCTAGACGAGAAAGTTTGCCAATTCTCCTGTGGGACTTTGTGGATTCATGGTAATCGAACTCTCTCATCCACCATTAAAACCCATGCAGAAAAGGTGTCAAATCGTATACACTTCTAATTAGTCTCCATCGGTCGATATAATATACCCAACCCATCATATAATTTCCGGCAAAAAAAAAACCCCCCAAAAACCCCCACAAGTTTTCAAAAATAGAATTTTGAACGTACCTCTTGACAAATAGTTAAGAGCACCTTTTTGTACACAATAATTGTACATAATTATTGATTCTATAGTGTTGAAAATTCTTCGTAATGGCGATAATGCATATGTCTATTTCTACAATGAGAATTGATAATATATTCTTTATGTTCTTTTTTCAGTTGTTTTTGGCGGGAGTTTTAGGCATTTACCATTGCGCAAACGATTACGAAAACTACATAGGAAGCACGAAGCATTTTGTAATCAAGGTACGTACAGTGAAACCTGTATATAGGGGCCACCCAAGGGACCAGAGAATATTGACCTTTATGTGCAGGTGACCCTTATACAAAGGTTCAATTTAGTTGAAGTATGCAGTCAAGGAACTTTTCAAAACTGGCCTTTATAGACAGGTGATCCTTATATAGAGGTGGCCGCTATAGCAGGTTTTACTGTATATATAAATTGTTGGCGAATATTAGTCAGTTATCATTGTCATCGTTTCAATACCATCAAAATAGTATACATATAAATTTATACATATTATGTACAAGTCTACATTTTCACTGACACATCAATATTTTTATATCTATTTCATGAAAAATATGACTGATTTGTGGATCACATTCCCATGATATTTTGATTATGTGAATGTGTTGATGATGGGCTTCAGTAGATGCATATACAGTGAAGATGGTATATAAAGACCGCCTTAGGGACCCAACAAAACAAGTCTTTATAGGGAGGTGGTCTTCATATAGAGAGGTTGATTTGTACACAAGTGGTACTATTGGGGACAGTTAAAACAGGTGGTCTTTATACACAGGTGGTCACTATAGCAGGGTTAACTGTACTCGGATTGTTTAGGTCTAAACGATAAGGCAAGATTAGTGTTTTATCAAATGAATATTTTGCAATTTTAGACCGATTTGCAAAAAAGCATCATTCATTAATGTTGAATAACTTAGTCGACACTGTTTAGTCGTAAGTTGCTTAGAAACACTCTGTGTGTGTTACATGTAAATAGTGGATGCTAAATCCTGTGTGACACCTGGTCCCATCTTTGGATTTTATAGAAGCCCGGATGTATTATCTACTCTGTGCTTCTTTTATATTGCAATTGAACTTTCTAATGGCAATACTTGGTATACATAAAACGTTGAAATCGGTAACTATTAAATAATTAACCCATATAATATATCTCATAAAAGTATAAAAGTGCGCCAAATTGTAACACAATTTAGTTTTGGCTACGAATCCTAGCGAAGTTGCTTCTTATAAAAATCATTTTTAAATATGGATCACTAACGAGCCTAATGTAAATGCATAACGACATTTCTGTGTTTGTTATTATTTCGGAACTGGCAGTAGTTAGCATGCACCGTAATTAAAGCAGATAGTCAGTAATGCTACAGAAAATGAACTTGATTCTAGTTTGTCATAACATAAGTAGATGAGTGGCGCTACGTATTATGCAGATCACCTCTCAGTCGGTACCAATGTTGGAAATGGAGTCTGTATCACGGGAGATGATTGCCTGTATAATTATTTCGTCAAGCATTTTGACAGAGATATTCCGAAAACACACATCATTTATTACTGTCTGTCTTCGATTACTTGTACTTAGATTATGCCGTGGCAGTTCACGGGAGGGGAAACCTGTTGTGTGCCAGTTGCATTTTGTCATCTGCCAAGTTTATCGGAACTTCAGATACTTTATGGTGAAATATCACGTACTTTAAAAAACCGAGAGTAATCTTTAATGATGCAAATCTTGAAACAGAAACCATGAAAGAAAGAAAAAAAAGACATTAAGAATTAACGTAAAGAAATTTCCCGTCTTTTAATTGATTTATTATCACACGCAATGATTTGGTATTTCGGCTATATCTTAATTTGTTTCCATTTCTTATGTACATCTGACTAACAGCAAACTCTCACGAGACAACCATAAAACAAACACACTAATGTTGACGTACTTAAGTACAATTCCCATTGACTTGAAGTTACTGTATATTACTATATATACAATCTAGTGTGACAACAAACATGTCTATCTACTGTATAATTGTTTAATTTCACGGTTAGAAAATTTCGCGTTATTTATTTACAGGTATTTAATTTCGCGTAACATTGGTTACGAATTGGTTACGGATTTTCTTTCAAATACTTCATAATTGTAAGGTACAATATTCACGGATATTTAAATTCGCGGATTTTTTTTTGATCGAGAATATAGCTAATTAAATTTAAATCCGTTGCAAATAAAAACAACTAAACAGTAACTCATGCATGAATCTGACTTATCCGTCCTATAATTCCAGCAAATATTAAACAATGGACTTTTGAGTGGGTGAATATGTAATATTGAAAACCAATTTTGATCTAGGCGACAAATAGACAATCTAAGAGCATTATACCATCATATGGGGGTTGGGGGTGTGGGCAGAAAAAAATGGAAGATATATAGTCGAACATGGGCGAGCGGGAGTGAATAAACTACCAAAGAGTGGAAAACTCGTTTTCTATCAAAGAGAGAAAATGTGTAATGAATTTTTATGTTTTTATTTGTGAATAAAAGATGATTGCAGATAAACACACATTTATTTTAATATCATTTAATGATATTATACACATATATGCATACATTTGCACATATACACACATACATATACATGAATATACCTGCAAAATATACACACATACATATACATGAATATACCTGCAGAATAAATACATTATTGATGAGTATTATATACACTGACATTGAGTTATCTTCCCTTTCTTTCAGGCGCTGTGTTTTACGCTTTCGGTGATATGTATATTTGTTTGTTTAGTGGCCAGTACATTCCCTGCTATACACGTGGCCCGGATGTACTCATATCATCATTGTGAACTGTCAGACTTCGATTGTCAGTGTTACGGGACACACGATAACACAACCAGGTTATACTCATACGAATCTATAGGTAACTGTGACCTAGTTTTCTGTTTCTTTAAAATAATATTGATAGCGGAAAGTTCCATGTGCGCTGTAGGCAGTATTATTTCATTTTGGTATGTAATTCTATTATGGCGATCTAAGTATGGTGGCATTTATTCTGGTATCCGGTACTCCTTGACATCAAACGGTCATGTATGATATTTATCTCACTGATTTTAAAATTTGTCTCATCTACTTCATGTTATATTATTTTTATACTGAACTCCATACTAAGAAAACATTTTCTGTATTTTGTATTATTTCACACCCTATTTTGTCTTCATTACACTTAATACTGTCGCAGTAATCCATCATATTATATTAAGAATAGGTTTTTCTTACATTTGCAGAGAGAGAGAGAGAGAGAGAGAGAGAGAGAGAGAGAGAGAGAGAGAGAGAGAGAGAGAGAGAGAGAGTTAATTAACCAAATAGTTTAATTATGTAATCGCTTCAGAAACAATTTTGGATTTCCAAAAAAAAAAAATTGAAATTATTTATATCGGGAACTTTGCTGTTTCTTGTTAACTTATTATAACGGAATAATTTAAATAAAGGTGTATATCAATTTAAAATATACGGGTCACTAATTCACATGCATTGTATTGTCTTCAGTTTCATGTTTTTATTTTCTAAATGATTTCTGTCAGAGTATGTTTAAATGTTATTAATCAAATTAAATAAATGTCATAATAATATTGTTATTTGTTTTAATTCATACAATGTATGTCCGTATGGAATAATATTCGCATTCTTTTCTGCTCTCAATCTATCAACAACAGAGAGACTTAATGTCCTTGCATATTTATCATATTGACACGAAATTTTGTCATAGAAACTTTGCAACTTACCTGGATTTCAAGGAAAGTTTTACATTACTTATGACATCCATAAGGTTTGTATTCATCGAAGAGGAAAAAAGCAAAGCTGACTTAATATTATTTCATACCAAATGATCATAATTCTAACCGACTGCCTCTTTTTATTAACAATTTATATTATCTTATATAACAAATTGCATATCGGTCTGGTAAAAATTTATTACACAATGTTAACACATGCTCAACATTCTCGCTAATATATAACATTTGTTATGTTTGTGTTAGTGTTATTTAACATCCTACAAAGAATTGTTCACTTATATAGAGGTGTCACCCGCTTAAGGTCAAGTGCTACAAATTTTGACCTGTGCTTTGGCCTGGGGTTAATGCAGTGATGGTTCTTTTAAATGTGAAACGTGACAATGAACTTCAGTGGTAAGTCTCACCCGAAAGACATCTGTATTAAGTATGACGCAGTACCGGATATTTAACCGGGTACCTTTCTGCTTGCAAGTCGAACGCTCTACCACTGTCTTAGGTATGACGCAGTACCGGATATTTAACCGGGTACCTTTCTGCTTGCAAGTCGAACGCTCTACCACTGTCTTAGGTATGACGCAGTACCGTTTATTTAACCGGGTACCTTTCTGCTTGTAAGTCGAACGCTCTACCACTGTCTTAGGTATGACGCAGTACCGGATATTTAACTGGGTACCTTTCTGCTTGCAAGTCGAACGCTTTACCACTGTCTTAGGTATGACGCAGTACTGGATATTTAACCGGGTACCTTTCTGCTTGCAAGTCGAACGCTCAACCACTGGAACATCGCAAATGGTTGACATATAATGTAAAGTAAAATCTCCAAACATAGCCGAAATGAAGCTTCAGAAAGAAACTCGTTAAACGTTTGCAAATATAGTGAACATTTAACAAACACAGTGAATCCAGAAATTGGATAAGGTCTCATGGAGATTGGATTAGGTGTCATGGGGATTGGATTAGGTGTCATAGGGATTGGATTAGCTGTCATGGAGATTGGATTAGGTGTCGTTGAGAGTGAGTCTTGTGGCGACTTTCAACACCCACTGTGAGTCAGCAGTAAAAGCCAAGTCAAAACAAATTAGCAATAACCCTCAAAATCGACATAGACGATCCTGATCAAAATCGATGTAGACGATCCTGATCATAATCGATATATGATAGACGATCCTGATAAAAATCGATATAGATGATCGATATCGAAGATCCAGGTCACAATCGATATAAACAATCCTGGTCACAATCTATATAGATAATCATTGTCAAAATCTATATAGAGGATCCTTGTAACAATCGATATAAACGATCCAGGTCACGATATAAAAGATCGTGGTCACAGAAATATAGACGATTATGTTCAAAATCGTTAAAGATAATCTTGATCAAAATTAATATAAATGATCATGGTCAAAACAGATATAGACCAACCTGGTAAAAATCGACAGAGATGTTTATGATAAAAATCGATGGAGATGATCATGGTCAGTATCGTTATAGATAATTTAACAAAAACATGTTAATTGCAAATCATGTCATAATATCGACCGTGAAATTAACAATATGTTCATCAAAACGAATTACAACATATCCACGTGACGACCAATGTAATACGATCGTAGAAAATGCAATTGCATCGAATATTGTATATTATAAACATAATACCAAAGTTATAATGCTCAAGACGATCGTTTCAGTCAATATGACTTTATCAGTTGAGCTCCAAATTTAAACAGATTTTCTAAAGGGAAAGTGGTATAATACAAGGCCAAATAATAAATCGAAATTCATAGCCAAATCCGTCTAAGAGTAACCACTGTAAAATATGACTATCTTAGCTTTTTAATAATTTAGAATTTACATAGTGTTATCAGTGCCAAATATTACTTTAGTATAAGATTATCAGCTGTACATTTATCTGAGAACGATCGAACTTATTTTCCGTGTACACTGTATGCAAGAAATCATACCAAACTACACACTGGCTGCTTATCGTTAAAATATTCAATATCAATTCGAGGAAAATAAATCAGATTTCAAATTGACATTTCGGGAAAGACACACTTTGGAATACTTTTCCATTATGATGTCACAATTAAATGACCCGTGAAACATGTTTGTAATTATGACGTCACAAAAGAATAACGTCAAAAATGTACATTGAGAACCAGGGCCCGGCACCATGAAAATTGAGAATTTACTCAAGTTTGAGAATATTCTCAACTTGACCTGCTCTGCCAATCAGATTTCAGGATTGACCAAAGTTGTGTAAAATTTTTAGATTTTAGTAAGGTGTCGGACATTAATTTGGGTCTTAAGTGTAAAGACACAATTTATCATATATAAAGGCAGACTCTCTTTTTGTCTCGCCTTCCAAACAAATAAGAAGGATATACATATATTTAAAGCTAGACATCCGCATTCTTTCGAAAACCAAAACATTACTGTTTATATTTTCCACAAAACAGGAGGGTATAAGTAAATCCTGGATACAAGCATATAACTATAGTACCGAGAACTAACCTGGCACTCATGTTATGATTCAATTTAGATTTGTTGTGTTTGTAAACATGTACCAGTTTATCTTGGTAGAGCTAAATGTACATGCATTTGTAACAGTTGATACTTGATATTCAGACGTGAAATAATCAAATTACTCATACAGCTTGAATCATTTATATTATAAGGTGCATCATAAACTTTCAAATATTTTCGGCTCCCTCGTCCTATTATGACGCCATCTACAATGAAATTGATTGATAAAATTTTTTTAAAATGTATGTTTCACGCAAAATTATTCCGTGAACACAAGAATCAAAATGAATAATCAACCAGAACGAAATAAATAGATATCAATATTTATTATTATATTATAACAAATGATAAAATTATAAACATTATCATAAAATAATTTATTACGAATTAATCATGATTACTGTAAATCCAGACATTTTTGCGGGACTCTATTTTCGCGACACACTAGATCTATATTTATTCAGATGATATTTTCGCGATTTCGAATTCCCATTTCGTCATACTACTATCATATAAGATAACGATGCGATTATTTTATTTTCGCGAGCGAGAGCTATCGCGAAATTGCGGGTAAAATATTCTCGCGAATAAAATCGAAAATAGTTACTGTATTATCTAACTTTCTAGTTACCAAATTGGTTTGAAATTAGGACGGATTTATTACACCGATAAATGGTCCTCGTGTAAACTCACGGAAATATAATAATTAATAATGTTTGGACCGCAGCCAAAACGTATTTTAACTATAGCATATGGTCTGTAGAAAGTAGCTTATGAAACGTACAAGTATTTAGTATCCGATGAAAATGAAAGATGGAAATAAAATACCTCTTGTTAACAGTTATATGGGATAGTAATGAGATGTCTGTTTTTCTACAGAGATGTGATAATTGTAATAATGCATCATTTAGATGCGAAGACTGGGATATCAAACACAAATAGAATCAATTACCTTTACACTCCATGTAAATGATTTCACTTACCAGCATGCTGAATTATCTGGTAATACATTTGACAAGAGTTCTCTGTATATGAAAACATCACTTGCCTGGAGGAACATTGACTTATGCTTTATAATCACAGAAAGGTAGTTAAGATTTATTTGAACACCACTTTTAGTGTAACATGCATTTACATATTAAATAGAGATAGCTTCACAAGAACATCGGGTTTAGATTGGAAAATCATGTTCTTTATTCCAACCCAATGAATCCATGTTACAGACTTTAGGATTTTTTAAGCATAGTCACTATGTTACATCTATGGTATAAATCATCAATATCCAGCACAGTTTGTCTTCTATAAATGGATTTGAAGAAAATCTTCCTAGTCACTATTTCACTGCAATACAAAATTTGTGATATTTATCGATTACCTCGCAATGTCATGTTATTACGTCAAGATGAATAATGGTCTCATACCATCGTACTTATCTCTGTATAAAATATACAGGATATTTCTTGGTCAATAAACATTGCATTTATTGCTTTTTCGGACACCCTGTAGTTAAGATTATTAAGGTATACATGTATATATTTTTCACTTGACTTTATATTTATACAAGTTATGAACGTGTATATAGTTTATGATTAAATTTAATGTGGATGCTGTCAGATTATATAAAAATACTTGGTTTATGCGGAATTACATGCGCAATTTAGAAATACCAATGGATATTCGAAACGCCAAGTCCATTAGAATACAACAAATTAGATACATCAACGGTCTCAACATTGGGAACGATTGCGGATCCCAAACGGGATGGGATCAGGTGTCGGGAAGGAGTAAACAACCCCTGTTAGCATGCAACATCCGTCGCAAATGTTCGAAACCTCGAGTTCGGTGAAAAGGTCAAGCTCGATAAAAAGGTGATAGAAGCTAATACTTACACAGATGCTAACGTAACGGGTTCTCCAGGTAGATATAGGATATAAAAAGGTGATAAAAGCTAATACTTACACAGATGCTAACGTAACGGGTTCTCGAGGTAAATATAGTCAAGCTCGATAAAAGGGTGATAAAAGCTAATACTTAGACAGATGCTAACATAACGGGTTCTCCAGGTAAATATAGTCAAGCTCGATAAAAGGGTGATAAAAGCTAATACTTAGACAGATGCTAACGTAACGGGTTCTCCAGGTAGATATAGTCAAGCTCGATAAAAAGATGATAAAAGCTAATACTTACACAGATGCTAACGTAACGGGTTCTCAAGGTAAATATAGTCAAGCTCGATAAAAAGGTGATAAAAGCTAATACTTAGACAGATGCTACTGGTTCTCCAGGTAGATACAGTCAAGCTCGATAATAAGGTGATAAAAGCTAATACTTAGATGCTACGGGTTCTCCAGGTAGATACAGTCAAGCTCGATAATAAGGTGATAAACGCTAATCTGTCTTTATTTACTATTAGATGATTAAAATATGCTTAAAAAGTAATCCCGGCACTTCTAGAATGGGCTTATCTCATCCTAAAGGGTGAAATAACATTTTGCCCGACATATAAAATCCCGAACAAATCGGTGTCAATTGAGAGAATAAAATATCCTGGGCTTGAGGAAATACCAACTACAATGGTATCAGACACGCAGACATTTTTTAAATAATGAAATGTTTTGGTAAACCTATCCGATGTCATTGTTAAAGTTGTATCAACATTTCTGTACCTATCTTCCCAGATTTTCTGTTTTATCTTATTCTATGATACCAATTTTTTATCTTACCAAACGTTATTTTTTCATTGTGGTAGGGTGTTTTTTTTCGTTTCCGAAACTCAATCGAGCCGTGTAAAGAAAATAAAAAATATGTCGAGATCTTTCGTCAGTGGAATTACGGATCACTTCAGAATCGTTTGAAATAGAGCAATAATGGTCATCTGACATTTGTAAAACTCAACATGGATAACACATCGTGAACAAATGTATACTCGTTTATAAAAAGGTTTTCGTTTCCCAGGGTTATCGTGTATATACGCCTGTATCAGTAAATATAACAACTGAAAATTTAAAAAAATCTTATCGTTCACTTACAGTAGATGGTTCACAGTCACACTTTTATTTTCGTTAGGGCGTCAGCTGTGTTGTCCAAAGGAAATTATTGATTTTTACTGCTTAGATTGATGTACAATAAGAGATATACACCAAAATGAATTCTTATTATTCTTATATATTTTGTAAAAGTAAGGTCAAGTCCAGTGTCGTATGCATATATAAATACGAAGGTCGAATTAATCATTTGCAAACGAATAATAAGTATTGCCAAACTGGGTTTCCCAAACAATTTTCACAAAATATATAGGAATTTAAGAATTTTTATGTCTTGTATATGTTTTTTTACATCAATCTTTGTAGTAAAAAAAGACAATTTCGGGGACAAAAAAACAAATAATACCCTTTAACTCACTCCTAATTTTGGTCAAACTAGATTCATATGCTAAAGCATGATAGTTAACGCCATTCCTATTGCAGTAAATCAAATCTGAAATCATAGAAATTGTGTTTTTTTCTTCTCAAAACCAAATGTTATGTTTATCATCTATATGTAGGGCTTGAAAGAAAACGCCAGGAACACCAGATCTACTGAGGATGTCTGTCTTTGACCCGAGAGATAGCTAATGTATTTAAAATGAAGATAAAATTATATTCTTGAGCTCGTAAATTCGTAAAAATTACAGTCAAAATGAACGTGTACAAAATTGAAGTGAAGATATTGATAAGAACAAAGACATATTAACCTATGAAACAAGTGAAGTATCAGTGCCTCCTCTGTCTATCAGCGATGTGTGATAACATTTACTGATAACATCTCTTTCATATACGATATCGAGTTACAATGATTATACACAATGTCGTTTTTGACGGCTTTCTTCGCACAGATTAAGCCAAAATCGAGGAATACAATTCGAACAATGATTCAATATTACGTTTGCCATATAATTATTACAGTGATTTAATTTCTAAGTAAGTATATAAAAGAAAGATAACAAAACATGTCAGAATAGCCACAAACAACATACATAGTGAATATTGGACAAATAAGGAAATCTGGAATACACAGAGGCGGGACCAGGTGTCACGGAGGGTTAAATTTACCTATCGATTGCTCAGTGGTATCTTTAATTTCTAATTTACTGGGGTATATAACTCACATTGGTAATGAAAATTGGCATTATATACAGCGGAACCTCACTATTAAGACCACCTAACTGACTCTAAGTGGTCTGATTGTTGATGTGGTCTCATATGTTAAGTACTGTACTTGTTCATATTAATTAAGAGACTGGAGGTTTAAGGTCTTAAATGTGAGGTGGTATCCTAAGTGAGATTGTCTTAAGGTGAGTCTCCATTATATATATATATATATATATATATATATATATATTTATATATATATATATATATATATATATATATATATATATATATATATATATATATATATATATATATATATATATATGTGAGTGTGTGTATGTGTGTGCGTTTGTCTGAAGTGTGTGTGTGTGTGTATGTGTGTGCATTTGTGTGTGTATTTGTGTGTGTGTGTGTGTGTGTGTGTGTGTGTGTGTGTGTGTGTGTGTGTGTGTAATGTATATGACGAAGAAGAGTATAATAGTATTTTCCTTTTTTCATATGTCGAATAATTACATTTTTACTTTTAAAAGTAGTTAAAATGTCATGGACAGTGAAGTCTATGACAAAAACACTCAATAGAAAACACACTTCACTTTCTGTTCAGGTTTAATAATACGCATCCATTTGTTGTTTAACCACCGACGATCCGTCTCTCAGATATACATGAGATCAATTATTTCATATTTTTAATCTGCATGAAAAATTGCACGCTGACGACAGATCAGATAGCTTTACAGTTAAACCGAGAGAGATGAGAGGTCGGTTAATGATTCGACTTATGTAAATACAAATATTGTCATTATCAAAACGAAAAAAAAGTAATGTTAGTAATGTGAAATTCATAAATTTACTTTTACCTATCTTACTTATACTTTGTTTGATGAATATTTCTCCAAATATTTCTTTTCAGTCCGGCTTTAATTGGAATCATCTATGATATGTGGAATGTTGACATTTCGTTATTCCGGGGCAAAAAGACGACAAGAAGACAAATTAACTTTTGTCGTCTTTTTGGGATGAAAAAACGATCGAAAAGGCGAAATAATTGAGGCGAAAAGACGAAAAAAAAACCTCAAATTAGCGACTTTTAACGTCTTTTCGCCTGGCGTCGTTCATTTTGTCGTCTTTTCGCTCCGAAATAACGAAAAGTCGACATTGCAAAAACGAGCCAACAATGCTGGTAGTTTTAATCCTGCAGTCAGCTTGGCAATCGCCAAGTTACTAACTCCCCGTATGTATTTGTTGATAAGTCGTGTTCAAATTTTGAAACAAAACTCTAAATCTACCTCGTTGGAGATCCGGAAACAGAGTGAGTTGTCACACATGTAATAAAATAGAAAATGTGTTTAACTTTGATATGTAGCTTATTGATGAGTGAGATGACTCAACATAAACAGCGTGTTCGAGTAGCAATCTGGTTAGCGTCAACGCACAAAGTTGTCAGATAAAACAATCTTGTAATACACTATGTTAGATTCGTGTAGGAAAAGGTCTGAGGTGTATGATTCAAGCTGCAGTCCAAATCATCCTACTCTAAAATTAATATTGACGAGAGAATTTTATTAATACATCGATTGATCTGAATATTTTAGCGTAAGACTCTTTTTTTGTTTTTGTGCGAAAAGAAGAAGGTCCCTTATGGCTCTTTATATGCCTAAAAATTTTGAAAATTTTGAATTGTCAGAATTATGTGTTCATTATTAGATATTGTTAGCGTAAGTATGTAAGTACTCCTTAGTTATAAACTTTACGTGAAGTGAAGACCAATCACACGCGTACTCTAGGAGTGTATCAGATAAAAATGGCCAAGTCCTATACGCAAGAACATTTATCAGATGAAGGCGCATACTATATCCTTGTCGATGACGATAACGATGATCTACTGAGCGCAAAGATCCAATCACGGCATACATCGGCAAAACAATATCAGTGTTGGATTGGTTACTGAGACGGTTCTATTAACTCCTGGTATTGCAAATGTAAAAGTGGTTCCAGAGTTGTCGGCTGTTGTGCAGTTGCAAGTGTCGTATGGTATTTATCGTATGCAAGACACTGTGCTTCAGCTATAGCAGGGGTGAAAGACTGGTCAGTCAGTCTTACTGATGCCTCCAAAATTCCGGAGCCCGTGGATGAGTCCGAGAGCGAAAATGAACTTGAACTTTGTGAAGAAAAACTTGAGGAATAAATGCTGCATTTTAAGCATAATTATCTGGTGACCTCGATTTCATGTTTGGTTCCTAGTGATACTGTCACCATTGTAAACTTTTATTTGAATGATGACGCAAGTTGTTGTATGGATTTTCTAAACCATTTTTGGCTAAATGGTAAGGTGTATTCAGGCCTTTATTAAATTCATCTCACCATTTAGCCACAACGAAATAGTTCAGAAAATCATTGAGCAACTTACAATTCTCAGTTAGTTTTAAAATGTTTTTGTACTTGTGTATGAAGTCATAGTATTATTCATGGTTTTGACTACTTTAATTCTCAGTGTGTTACTTATTAGAATTGTTGATAAGATACCGAGTTGTTATTGAAATTTAATTGTAAGCATTGATTCAATATTTTTCCGGTTCACTAAGAAATGACCTGAATGAAGACTGTGCACACTTTAGTGTAATTCGCGAATTACACAGTGTGCACAGTCTTCATTCACGTCATTTCGTAGTGAACCGGAAAAATATAGAATCAATACTTAAGTCAATTCATTACTTTTTCAAGAAACATAATATTCTTCTGCATGGTTTTCATTACTTCAATTGTTATTGTATGACTTGTTTAAATGTGACAGTTACATGTGTAATACATTTCAAACCAGTTAATGAAAAATCTAATTGTTTTTAATATTTTAATTGCCATTGTGTGACTTGTTAGAATTTTAACAATATTTTCCAGAAATCTGAGAATTTTATACAAAAAATAACTTTTGTGCCCAAAAACATCTTGTAAAAGTATAAAACATTACTAAATATTTTCTTGTATGATAAATCATAATATTATGCAAGCTTTTCACCACTCAATAGTTTATTTTTTTACTTTTCTGAATTGTTATTGAGATATTCCTGAAATCTGTGATTTTTCAACAAAAAAACACATTTTTTACCCCAATTTTCTCTCAAAAATGTTATAATAGCTGAAATAATGTTTGTTAATGATAGGTCAAGACCTGATTCAGCATTGTAATTATTTTAATTGTCAGTGTCTGTCTTGTTTAAATTGTAAGAAAGAATTTCCAGAAATCAGTGAATTTTATTTAAAAAAGACATTTTTATCCCCAAAACTGGATTTTATACATTTTTTATGTCTAAATAAAGCTTTGTTATGAAACTTTGTGATGTTATGCAACATTTCCGTTTTTGTATATACCTGTGTTATGTTATTTGGATATTTTATTAAAAATGTCCAGAAATCCTTGATTTTTTATTATCTTTTCGTGTTTTTTTGCTCCAAAAGTATAAAGAATCAACTAAATAATTAAAAAATGTTAGAAATTAAAAGTAAAAAGGGTGATACAGAAGTATATCACAATTTCTTTTAATTTTGAGGTTGGGCCAAAAATGACCCTTACTGTACCTACTCCTTTGCCAGTTTACATACGGAAGGCCGGTGGTCACTTCCAGGGTACACAGTAAGCTGGTCCTCTACAGTACTCCCCCCACTAAAAACTGGACGCTACAATATGACTGAATTTTTTTTTTTTTTGTGGCGTACAACAAAAATTAAAATTCAACTTAACATTTGATGTTCAGCTACAAAAATGTAGACATAAGTATTAATGTCTCATAAAGTAAAGTAAAATTACACGGAAGGTCAAATTTGAGAAATCTAGACTTTAAGCGCGATTACTAAAATCTTGTGAGAACAATTTATCTGGAACTGAGTATTTTCCGATTCACATAAGATGCCGAGCAGGCCTGGCTCAGTCGATAACGCGCTCGACTCTTGATCGTGAGGTCGTGGGTTCGAGTCCAGTCGACGACGGCAGGTCGGTTTCCTGTCCTTCGGGCTGAGACAGTAATAACCGCGGTCCCGTGACACAGTAGGTGTCGGCACGTTAAAGAACCCTCACTGCTCAATGGTCGTAAGTGCCCTGCATAGGCCCAAATTTGAAGCTCTTCACCGGCATTTGGTGACGTCTCCATATGTGGTGAAAGATTCTTGTGTGGGACGAAAAACAACAATAAACAAACAAAACATAAGATGCCGGGGCGGAGTAACCTTTTGATTATCATACGAATGATTCTACTCACTTGACAAGCTGCACAGGAAAAACGTTTAATTCCTCAATGGATACTCTCTTATGTTTGGTGACAAGTAGGAACACGGTGTAATTATTACCTAAAATTTAGACTCGCCCAAGTAAAACCTAAAGGTTCAAAAGACTCCACCCCGCCAGGTTATATGGATTTTACTTCTGACCTAGCCAGCTGTATATATGAAATGGTCGTAAGGGAATCAAGCACTAGCACCGTCAAATCATTTAAGGATAATTATGCGGGCAATAAAAGAATATTAGTACTTATATGCTTATAGTTGAGAATAGGAAAGTCGAAATAATATAGTTTGTCGTTTAGTTTTGTTGTCAATTTTATAACTAATTCAATGTGGGTGTGTTTTATTTGATTTTGATTTTGATTTGATAAACGGTTATTTCTTTTAACAGTTGACAGAATTTTTCTTTTGTAAGGAATGGTTTCCTTGTTTTATATTCTCCGTTGATATAATGTGATACCGCTAAGTTGTGACGCGTGTCAGATGTTCTAGATTTCTCATATATGCATTTTTATGTGAATCTGTGATTTGAGATTAACTACGAAGCTCACTCAAATATTTGTGAAAAGTCTCAAATTTACCTGAGGAAAAAGTTGGTACAAAGTTTTACAAGCCAATTTGAGGAAAAACTCAAAGTTTCGGAAAATCTCATATGTTTCCTCAATTTGCATTTATGCAAGCCAAACTGAAAATCTCAATTTCTTTGAGGAGAAATCAAGAATTGAAATGTTTTATCCAAGATTATATTCACGAATAATCGAACACTGATTTTTATACTCATTTTAATTAATTAGCTCTGTTGTTGAGTTGTTAAAGAGAGATAACTCCTGGATTGTGCCTCTGATCGTCTAAAAGTATTTTCCTTTACCCATCAATGCAATATTTATAGCGATGACGTTTACAACATTATCGACGGACCAATAAAAGCTAGACTAGTTTACTTCCGGTGTTTCCCCTATATTTAGCACTTTCGCTTTATTTGGATTTAGTCTTATCTACAAATGTACAGAAGAAACGTAAGTTCACGTATGATAAGGTGTTTGTCCCACGTTGTCCAAAAATCTGCAAATTTTATGAAATTCAGTTTGATTTTAACCAGGTGCTCTTTTAGATTGAAGTTTTAAATACCTTTAAATTTACGTGTGCATAATACATTACGATTGTTTTTTAAGCCTACTTAATCTACCATGCATAGCTAGCAATTGCATTGCTACTATTAGACCAAGTAACCATGTATGTTGTCACTATGTATAAAATTTTGTATAGTTGTTAAATTCGTGAGTGAAACAGATTGTTATTTACATATATGCTCTCTCTCTCTCTCTCTCTCTCTCTCTCTCTCTCTCTCTCTCTCTCTCTCTCTCTCTCTCTCTCTCTCTCTCTCTCTCTCTCTCTCTCTCTCTCTCTCTCTCTCTCTCTCTCTCTCTCTCTCTCTCTCTCTCCACCCACTGTTACCCCTTTGGGGATTCTGTCATGTCCTGGCGGGGGCAACACGACAGATTTAGCTGCACTGTTCTATAGATAATCCCTACAAATTAAAAAAAAAATTGTAGTATATCAGGCCACAAAATAACAAATTACTGTAACCCATTTACAGGTTATAAGAAAAGGAATGGCAGTAACCTGCAGGTTACGATAGCAATAATGAAATACATCAAGAACGAAAAAAAAGTTACGTAAATTGTATTTGTGATAACCGCCACATAACCTGAAGGTTAGCTCCTACAGTGTTATTTTGTGGTCTGTATACGTTGTAATATACAATAATTATATACATGTATACCCATTTGGTGCCTACACACATAAAATATACATGACGTAGTGTATATAATTTGTGAAATAAAATTTTCTTCAAACTGTGAAAAGTTTATAGTTGCCTTTATATCATATTTCATTAGGTGCATGTGAAACTTAAGGAAGACCACATGGTACATTATAATTTATATATTATTATACTATGACTATACCATTTGATTGTCAATAGTGTTATTCAGTGTTTTATAATCTGAATCTGGAACTATAGAAGAACCTCACCTAAAGAACACGTCACTTAGGAGATAACCTCACATTTAAAACCATAAATATTTAGTCTCTTGTAAAGTTTTTCACTAGATGTTAAACAAGTCTAGACCTTCACATAAGGGACCACCTTGCAAATCAGACCACTTTGAGTCAGGTAAGTGGTATTTATAGCAAAGTCCCACTGTACTTGCACTTCTCTTTCATTGTCATCATGTTTTGTATGTTACCAATACATACAATGTTCTTTTTTGAAGTATCCAGACGACCCAGGCTTACACAACATGGGGGATTCTCATACTCGTGTGACATACAGAAGAAATCCAGGGTTCTTGGAGAGAGTTGGTAACAGTTTGGCCGGAATTCTGGTTGGAATAGTGCTATTGATAGTGGCTTCAGCTTTATTATTCTGGAATGAAGTAAGACACACACAAACGTGTATGCACACACACACTCACAAACACACACACACACATGCACATACAGACAAATACAGAAACACAGATTAACCCTCGAATTCATGCACAGACACACAGACACACACACCTTGTGTGTGTGTGTGTGTGTATTATATTTATACCTCTTCTAGTTTTAATCAATTTCTTGGGATTTCATGGGTTGATAAACATTGAGTATTTTCCACATACTTGATATTCTAATCATTACATTGTTAAGCAGGGTGATATTGAAAAAAAGAAATTATATCACAGATCTATAAATGAATACAGGTACAGTTTTTTCAAGTGTGACAGTGATATATAAAAAAAAACCAAAAAATTTAAAACCACAAATGATATGTGTACTATATGCACCTTGTATACTTATTAATATCTGACTGGTCACACATGGTTGACAGTGGTTGCACATTATTTGTAACATGATTAGTAGCTTGTATGAAGAGGTACAAATTTATTGCTTGTTCCAGGACGAGCTGTTAAGACGGCTTTCCCCTTGTTTGTTTCTGATTTATAGTGAAAATTTCCTGTTTGGGTGTCCTGCTTCATACGGGCACTGTTTCTGCAATGGATGCTAAAACAACAGCTTAAATGCAGTTTAAAAATTCACCCTATAGTAAGAATGCTTGTTATCCCTAACAGCCTTTAAACGATTTAACTGCTTTCTGATTTATTTGTGTATAAATGTATATAGAGGTCTGATACAGTGGATCTAGTCTTGAGTGAGAACTCTCATAAAATATTAAAAGTCTTCTGAGTCCACATTTTGAAAACCACTTAGTTAAATAATCCTTTTGATTTATAAATCTTCTATTGAGATATAGTAAAATCCATATAACCTGGTGGGGCGGAGTCTTATTAACCCTTTCTTGATCTGGACGAGTTTAAAGTTTACTTGTCACCATACATAAGAGAGTAGTCAGTGAGGAATAAAATGTGTTTCTCCTGCAGCTTGTCATAAGCTAAAAGTGAGTAGAATCATCTGTATGATCAAAAGGTTACTCCGCCCCGCCATCCTATGCGAATCGGACAATACCACCAGTCTTGGGAGACTACATTTCAGTGGCAGATTGATGGTCTTTCAAGACAGTTTCTACTGTATATGTTAACTGCATTGAAAGTATGTATGAAATCCTTCACAGCTATGAAACAATTTACTACAGTGGAAAGTGACTTGAGAGACCACTTCTGTCTGACACTGAAATATGATTGACAGATGCATGTTGGTTTCATTTCCATATGGGTACCAACCTTACAAAATGAAAAGCTCTGTTTCTGCACTACATTCTATTCAGGTGGCACAATTCTAGTAAGTCTTATTTTCCACTTAATTTAAGTATATTTCCCCAAATTTGCCCATAATGTATACAATACATGTATATATCTAAATGTATTAAAATTTTCCCAATTAATTAGGCAAGGCCACTTGGGAACAGAAGACAGGTAAACAGATATCTATGTATATGATAGCCAGATGATTTTCTTTACAGGGACGTGCAGTAAAGGTGGCCAAAGCTTTAGATGAGGGCATGGATACTGTATTACCTCTACAGAATAGCTTTATGATACAAAATAATAACAATGGAAGATTAGTTCACCTGACAGGACAATTAAACACAGCTCAGGTGTGTATGGTTTTACACATGAACAATGGTCACTGCAGTTCACTTGGTTATTTACCGTAGCCTAAATGCAATTGAATAAGCAACATATTCTCAAAAAGTGAACCATATGTTTTATAACCTATAATTGCTGAGTACACCATTATATGTCTCACTTGAGAAAGAAAAGTACTAGAAATGAAGAGAACATTTTTATGACCTTTCTGTCTTTTTGTTAGACAGAGTTATCTCCCATGTCAGGGGTATCTATTGTGACATCATGTCTTTATGTGACAAAGCAACATTGTTTTCACACAAACACAATTGATAACTTTACTCATTTTATGCACAAAAAATATACATCACAATCCATACCTGTTATGAGGGGTGGTAACTTTGGATAATTAAAATACCTAATAAATGCCATGATATTGACACAATATGTACATAGATGTATTATGTCATTATCATTTGAAAGATGCTTTGTTCTGTAGTGTTTTTCTGAGCAGTGAAGATGACTTATTTTTATTTGTTGTTTTCCAAACAATGGGCTCCCTTTCCATTGGGAAAAGTGTAAGGTTTTCCCAAAATTGTGGCAGAAAATTCCCAAGGGACAGGCAGTAATTCAACTAAAAAAGTTTCTTTCTTGTATCACAACGGGGTTTTGTGTCGGTATTGGAATGATCATATGTGACGCTGTCGTACCAATGATGTTGTCGCTGGAGTCATATCCGCTGTAACGAACGGGGCGAGGGAATGTTGGTGAGAAGAGTATGTTGGTGTGTGTGGCTCTGTGGGCCATAAGTAAGCTGTAATGTGGCACTGTGGGCCATAAATAGATAGAGAGTGCCGTATTCCCAGTGGTCCACCAAAATACAACTCCAGGAAGAACACTGTATTTATTGTCAAGCCGCTATGAGGAACAATAAATCACAAATATATAACAATCAAAAGTAAATAGTCCAAAACAGTGAATGATAATGAAAAGTCCTGAATAAAAATGCAAGTTAATACTGTAGTTGGATTTGTGACCAGTAGTATACGTGGTCTCCAAAAACGAAGTAATGAGTCGGTTTTATCAGTAGTGTGTCTGATTTCTGAACTGAGGAATGAAATTTTACAAAAGTATTTATGAGAATTTGGGACAATAGTTTGTAAATAATATATCTAGTATAAGTTTGAAAGGTGTTGAGTCAATTACTAAACAATAGCAAATTAAATCTTACACAGATGTACATGTACATGTACATAAACATAATAGAGAAACTAGATCAGTACACAATTGCTTTAACAGTAATAAAAATAATTATGTAAAGAGAGGATTAACATGTGAAGTAAGTCCATTTCCTGTATCATAATTATTGTCTAGGTGTCAGAAAGTCTAAGCACATATGGTGGGAAAACATAAACAATTGAATGTGTATATTGACAATTATAACATGTGAGTAAATAAAAAAGTAAACATACATATGAAAATAGAAACACAATTTTGTTTTCAAAAGTCCAGAAATGATCAAAATAAAAATCTCTGAATTTAGCTTGGTGACACTTGTGTGGATATTTTTATCTCTCAGAAATCTTTGGGACTCTTTTTAACATATTGTTATTCAATTGGGATCATTATTCAAAGTAAATGTTTGGGTTCTGAATTAATGTACATGTGATCATGCCACATATAGTCTGAGTCACATTGGATTGAAAATTTAAAAGTTTATTTGTAAAGCAATTTGTTGTCTGAATTAAAATAAAAGTTACTGATATCAGTGGAAAGCAAAATATATATATCCAATATTTTTATCCACGGACTGTTTTCCCTGTTTGATTGTTTCAGTTAATGAAAATACTTTCAGTATGAGAATCTCTGTGTTGGCCATGTCTGGTCAGTAAAATGGGTACTGTGACAAGCAATTATCTTATCCCAACAAAATTACTCAATATACATAGAACACTGCTAAGATAAAATCAATAGGTAAGAATCAACTGTTTTGTTTAAATCGGCCAAAACCAGTGGACATGCTCAATCTGACTTAGACCATAACTAAAAATTATACATGAAAAAAAAAAAGTTTGCAGACAGCCAAGAAAGTATATTGATCTTCTTTTACTGAGAGTTACAGTCTATTGAAGGGGAAAGTACAAATTTTTATCAATTGTTGATAATTTTTCCCAATTGGAATGGTCCAGACCCATATCATGTCATCAAAAGGTAATTAAATCTTAGATGATGTTGTTTTCCATCTTATCAGGCTTAGTGTGAACAGTATAATTTTATATTATCAGACAATAACAGATTCACTATATGGACTAACAGTTCACGCTGTGAAATTGAAAAGAAAAGTAGAGATGTACCAGTGGGTGGAACATGAGACAAAAAGGTATGTGTGACTCTAGTAGAGATTCACCAGTGGGTGGAACACGAGACAAAAAGGTATGTGTGACTGTAGTAGAGATGTACCAGTGGAACACGAGACAAAAAGGTAGTATGTATGTGAACTCTAGTAGAGTGTGACTATCTACCAGTGGAACACGAGACAAAAAGGTATGTTTGACTCTAGTAGAGATTCACCAGTGGGTGGAACACGAGACAAAAAGGTATGTGTGACTGTAGTAGAGATGTACCAGTGGAACATGAGACAAAAAGGTATGTGTGACTGTAGTAGAGATGTACCAGTGGAACATGAGACAGAAAGGTATGTGTGACTCTAGTAGAGATGTACCAGTGGATGGAACACGAGACAAAAAGGTATGTGTGACTGTAGTAGAGATGTACCAGTGGAACACGAGACAAAAAGGTATGTGTGACTGTAGTAAAGATGTACCAGTGGAACACGAGACAAAAAGGTATGTGTGACTCTAGAAGAGATGTGCCAGTGGAACATGAGACAAAAAGGTATGTGTGACTCTAGTAGAGGATGTGTACCAGTGGAACCTGAGACAAAAAGGTATGTGTGACTCTATTAAAGATGTACCAGTGGATGGAACATGAGACAAAAAGGTATGTGTGACTCTAGTAGAGATGTACCAGTGGATGGAACATGAGATAAAAAGGTATGTGTGACTGTAGTAGAGATGTACCAGTGGAACATGAGACAAAAAGGTATGTGTGACTGTAGTAGAGATGTACCAGTGGAACATGAGACAAAAAGGTATGTGTGACTGTAGTAGAGATGTACCAGTGGAACATGAGACAAAAAGGTATGTGTGACTCTAGTAGAGATGCTAAGTGTTTTTAAAAAATCATTGAAAGTTGTATAATTTTATTGTTTTACATGTATGTGGTGGTAAAAGATATACCAGAGGTGACTGGACTTATCAGTCTTACCAGATGTTATATTATTAAAAATCAAAATCCTAGAGGTAGTATGTTTTATAGGTCTAACAAACTGTAATATAATTAAAAATCAGAGTCACTCATATATATGTAAATTTTGCTTGTCCTCGGTGTGAGAACAAAAATTGAAAAGTCACTCATCCTATGGGACAATGTCCCTAGACATATTCAGGTTTTCCAAATTTATGTTATAAACTTTTGTGGAACCATTAAGACTAACTATTCTAATTAATGAAAATGGCAATAAATGATTTTGAACACATGGTGTTAATTCTCAGTTGTAAAGTCTTACAAGATCTAGAACAAAAGATACATGTCACTGGGGAGATGTATCCACCTCTAACTACTCGTCCTCATGCCAGTTTCACTCATCAAGGACAAGTGGGCGATTACATTTATCTTTCTAGTGTTGTCTTCTTGACTGTTATATTATCAGCAAAATTATCACCATATATGATTTGATACTCCCAAATTTAGCACTAGTAGTATAATATACCCCCAAACCAAAACCCAAAAAGGAAGACTGGCCATGTATTGAATTCTAATTATTGTTTGTAATTATTTCTTTGCCAGAGAATACAATGAAGGAGGTGAAACACGAGTAGAAACATCATATTCTTATGGTAAGTTTGCATGTAGGATTGTCTCTGTCTCTCCCTTTCTCTCTCTCCTATGTCTCCTCTCTCTATTCCTCCTATGTCTTTACAGCTCTCTCTCTCTCTCTCTCTCTCTCTCTCTCTCTCTCTCTCTCTCTCTCTCTCTCTCTCTCTCTCTCTCTCTCTCTCTCTCTCTCTCTCTCTCTCTCTCTCTCTCTCTCCCTCTCTCTTTCTTTCTCTCTCTCTCTCTCTCTCTCCCTCTCTCTCTCTCTCTCTCTCTCTATCTCTCTCCCTCTCTCTTTCTTTCTCTCTCCCTCTCTCTTTCTTTCTCTTTCTCTCTCTTTCTCTCTCTCTCTCTCTCTCTCTCTCTCTCTCTCTCTCTCTCTCTCTCTCTCTCTCTCTCTCTCTTCTCCTCTCTCTCCTATCTCTCTCCTCTCTCTCTCTTTCTTCTCTCTCTCCCTTCTCTTTCTCTCTTTCTCTCTCTCTCTCTCTCTCTCTCTCTCTCTCTCTCTCTCTCTCTCTCTCTCTCTCTCTCTCTCTCTCTCTCTCTCTCTCTCTCTCTCTCCTATGTCTATGTCCCCTATAGCTCCTCTCTCTGTCTACCTTATGTCTTTACAGGGCTCTCTCTCCTTTTATCTTACCACAAAACCATCTTTAATGTCAATAGTGACTTTCAAAGGATAATATATCTTTAAAATTATTTGGAATCAAAGGAATTCATTGATTCAGTTTGAACCAAACTAGAGAGTAACTATCCCAATGTGAAACTGCATAATATTTGTGCACAAAAAATGCTAGTAGCCACAGGAACTCCTAAAGTGGCTAAAACTTGGTATAATTTCTCTTAGTTGTTCCTTCATATCTCTTTGGGCCCCATGTCAAAGTATGAAACTCTATACTAGTTAACCAGTATCTAGGTTTGATGGTTTTGAGTCTGGAACTTTCATATTTTTGAACCTCTATCTAGATTCTTTTATACGTGTTATAATTTGTTTCAGATCTTGAATGGAGAAGTGATCTTGTCAACAGTGGAAGTTTTGATAATCCAGTTGGTCATAAAAATCCATCGTAAGTTTCTAATATCCAACTTACTCTTTTTATTTTTAGATCAGATGTGAATTTTGTCAGAAAAACTGTTAAAATCTACTGTATGCTTTGTATATATGATATTTACAGCTACAGTCTTTATTATAACAACAATGTACAAATATACTGACAGAAAAATTTGTTTTTTGAAAAAAAAAATAAAAAATTTCAGGACAAGTTTGGTGGTTTAGGGTAGGGAAATTAGGAAAGTATGGTAAATTTTGTCTAGGGAATAGGTCACAGTTTGCTGAAATGTGTGATGATGCTTGTGTGTATATTAGTATAAAATACTAAGTAGAAAATATACAAAACTACACACAGGTGTCATTAAGCATTCCAGCAATTTGTGCTCCCCACCAGGGCGACTTCCAAATAAAATCCACTTGCCTATCTTGAAAATAACTCGCAAGTGGGCGACCACTAATTTCTATCCCTGGTTTCACAAAGGATTGTAAAATATGGTTATTAGATAACTTAAATTAAGTTACCTGAGAAATTAGTAGTAATTTGGAGGAGACATAGACTCCGACGTAAGGTTATACATAGGAAGAAAGTTACGTCCTTCAGCGAAACTCATTTCAGACGTAAGACTAAACTTACATCTACAAATAAAGTTACCACCTTTAGTGAAACTGGTCCCTGGCTTTTCTTTCACCAACCGACCCTGTGTCTTACTTCAATCCCCCAAAATAGTTGTTTATGTATAAGAGTGAAAGAGTGATAAACAGTTGTGGGAGAAAAGTTTTTTTTTTTATAAGAAGTTATTTTGAATGTTGGAAATGTAAAGAAATACTTATTTTGTGTTCCAGATCTTTCCACACACAGTCCCAGACATTTACAGCTAGTGTGACACATGTAGGGATATTTGTCCTTGGTGAAGGTCAGAAAAATATTCTATATAACACTGTTATTAACTAAATCTCAGAATCAAATCAAATGGCTATGTTCATTTTATCACAGCAGTTTGAACATTTGAAACTTGAAACAAAACTTTTCTTCTTCACATATGGAAATCTTGTCCTATAGTCAGTCAGCAGTTGACTATAGTTCTGTTTTTGTTTGTTTGTTTGTTTATTGTTGTTTAATGTCCCACTCAAGAATCTCTCACTCATTTGGAGATATCACAAAATGCCGGTGAAGGGCTTAAAATTTTGGCCTATGCTCGGCACTTATGGCTGTTGAGCAGTGAGGGTTCTTTAACATGCCGACACCTACTGTGACACGGGACATCAGTTTCTACTGTCTCAGTCCGAAGGACAGGAAACCAACCTACCGCCGGCTGGACTCGAACTCACAACCTCATGTTGAGTTGAGTTTGCTACCGACTAAGCCAGGTCGACTCAACTCTAGTTCTGTAAAAACAATTTAATAAATGGGTTTCAGTTAGCAGTATTTTGTGAGGGTTATTCCCCTTTGACGGCTATATTTTGGTTCAACCTGATTAGTTTTCATCTCTAAGCAACCAACTGGATATAATAGTATTAGTAAAAGGACAGTTCTGTCCAAAAAGAGTTTTTAAAACTATTTACAAGAAAAACTTCATTTAGTTTGGTTAATTTATTATGGGTGGCAACAACCTTATATGGGTAGTGACAACTTTTAATGGGTAGTAACAACTGGATACTAACAATATTTTATGGATAGTAACAACATTTTATGGATAGTAGCAATTTTTTTTGGATATTACCATCCATCCTTTTCTGGATAGTAACCTATTACGGATGGTGACAAAATTTTATGGTTAGTAGGAACCTTTTATGGATAGTAACAACCTTGTATGGATACTAACATATTTTATGGGTAGTAACAAACTATTAATACAGGTTTGCTTTGAGGACTATACTGTTATCAGTGAAGTGTCTGTTTTTCAGTTGATGCATTCACACTAGGAAATAAAGTCCAGTGTAAGAATTCAATTTTTACAGAAGAATAAATATTTTTTTGAAAAAACATTCAATTTAATTTGAATAATTTTTTTTTTTTATAAATAATACATGATTCTACTTACCCCTGTTTTTTTATTTTCTCACGTTGTTGGTAATGTGACCTAGCAAAACATCGATTTAACCTCATTTTAACAGAGCAGACCATATCTTTGTTTTGAAGCAGATATTGAAATATTTTTAATGGCAATGGAAGTATTCATCATAGAAAAAAGACATTACCCTTTTATTTTTTCTTGATTTTAGGTCTTGTGAGTCAAATATCAGAATATCGTCCTGTTCCTGAATCATTCTTACCCCGTCACAACTCGCATACAATTCATGATGGAAGGTATTACTCTAGTGATCCCACAAGACTACAGGTTAATTTCTAAATCCTTTTATTGTTTATGAATAATTAACTTTAATTTTGAAGATATTTTGCCTCATATTCTGTTTGTAGGAGTGGTGCTTTATGCCACACTCAACAATTTTCAGTTTTTATAATGGCGGGTGATTTTTAATGTTGGAGGAGAGAACCTTGTTACAATGAACCCAGAAAGAGACCACCAGCGTTCAACTAGTAAACTGGCATCAACTGGCATACTTCTCATAAAATCAGTTTAGACTCCATTGGTGCTTGATCCCGTGTTGACAAGAGATGAGGACGAGACTTCATGGCTTAAACTGCAGTGCTCTTAGCCACTCAGCGGTGCAGGTCCATGTCTTATGAAACATTGTAAAGTAGATAGAGTAAAACCTGCTTTAGAGACCACCTGTATATAAAGAACACCTGGACCCCGTTGCACAACACAGAGTTAAAATTACAGTTAGCCCATTTGTGTACAAATCAACCTTTATATAAAGACCACCTCCCATTTAAGACTGGTTTTGTTGTGTCCCTAAGGGGTCTTTTATATACCAGTTTGACTGTATGGTCAATTCTAGAAATATTGCCACTCAATTCATCACCATTCTTGCAATAAGGCCACATTTTGTCAGGAACATATTTCCTGCTATATAAAATTCTCTTTATAACTCCAAATTCATTATCGCCATATGCCACTCTATTTTTCGAACAAACATTTATTTCAAAATGTCAGTTGTCTCAATATACCACCATAGGTGACCATGGTAATTGAAGCGGCTAATTGGTTGCTAGAGATCACAATGTTCAGCCAGGCAGTAGTAAGAACAGGTACATGTAATTGAAGAATTGGATAAACAAGATAACTGTTGTCCTGTTTTCCCTTCATTAAAGATTTATCTGTGATACCAAAGAATGGTAACTCTATTTTCCCCAAGATGTAGGAATTCAATTCATCGCCAAACTTGATATTCCCCGATAATTTCTAAATGACGACGGTGGTAGTTTATAGAGAATTGACTGTATATTTATTCCCTTTCCCATTGTGATAATTATACAAGAGGTAGTTTGCCAGTTAAACTATTCAAAGGCTGTGGTTTTTTCCTAGATACAGTGTAAACAGGTTTTATTTTCCACCATGTAACTGAAAATATTCCCAAGAGTGGCATAACATTTTAAAAATTGTAATGATGTCAATTGCTTTGTCACAAACACACCCAGTGATTTCATCTGTTATCAGCATTCACATCTGAAGTAGGTATACACTTTTGGGACAAGTGTATCATTGTTATCAGTTTGTGGAAAGAACAGTTTTGTTCTTGCTGAATTTTGAAAATAAATGACCATGAGAAGCAAGTGCATAAGCTTTGCTCCCAAAATCACATTAAAATTTAAACTTTTACAATGATTAACAAACAAGTTATGTCAGCTTATATAAATGTGGAATAAAATGAGGAAACCAGAGTACCCATAGAAAACCAATGTGTCTGACTTGGAGATTGTCATACCATCTCACATACTTTCCAAGATCAAACCTGGGTTGCTTTGGTAAGAATCAAACTCACTGACCAATTTGCTACCTGTACCCCCAGAAATAACTTCAATGAAATAAACTTTTTTTTTTAAACTCACATTTACTGGAGAAAAACTGTCTAATTGAGAAAAACTAGGATCAATTGGAGAAAAACCAGCTGTAATTGTGAAAAACTATTATTAAACCGAGAAAAATCAGTTGTAATTTAGAAAAATTAGGTTTAACGTATAAATGTGATTCTGTCTTGCCATAGCTAGGTTTTATTGTAGACATTGTGATAATGTCACCTATCTGTTATCAATATTCTATTTTGTTGTATAATTTAAGAGGAATTTAGAATTTTCTTGCTGTCATGATTACAGGCAGGGGATATCCGTGTTTCCTATGAATACTCTGGGATAAGTGGGCAGTCATCACTTGGAGAGTCCGATGAAGTAAGTATAAACCTGGTTCTCATTTAAACAATAACCGAATTAATGATTTTAGATAGATCATATATTTAAAAATTTCATTTGATGATTATCCAATCATTAATAAGAGGATTAATTTTTTTGTTTAGTTTTTATGATATATATATAAATAAATATATATATATATATATATATATATATATATATATATATATATATATATATATATATATATATATATATATATATATATATATATATATATCAGAAGTCTATTACTCTAGAAGTTTGAAACTGTACTATTACGGCTATTAGACTTGCTCAGTACCCTTCTGCAGGTGTACACTGCTATATTAAGTAACATGACCTGGTAAGGTCAATTGATGCAAAGCCTCCTATCACATTACAGTCAGACATGTTAAAACAGGTCACATACATCTTCATTTGGCAAGATATTGCTTGAGATATTCCAGAGTAGTCAAAACATGATGAAGAGGGCTTCCAAGGTCTCCTTCAGAAAAATGCAACTTCTTTCCCATCTCAGCATTGACAGTCTCTAGCAGGTTGACGGCATCTTGTAAAGAAATGTCTGTCAAATTTAACACTAATGACTGCTTCCTCATAACAAGCCACTTACATCACCAAAAATTCAAGCTTGCTTGCCATGAATGTGAGTTATCTCCCGTTAATCACTATTGCTGTAATGGGCATATATCATATTTCTATGTTTGCTATTGTATTCTTCTAGAGTAATAGACTTCTGATATATATATATATATATATACAGTGTTTATGAATAAATGAAAAAGGTATATTATGCAAATAAAATAAATTTGTCATATATGAAAAAGCATTCAAAATTACCAAATTACCAAAATTAAAATTCAATAGGTACATGTAGCTCAATATTAAAGCTTTGTCTGGTGGTAAAAAGTTTTAGAATAACATGTTTTGTATATATATATATATATATATATATATATATATATGTATGTATGTATATAACTTTCAGTCCTTTATCCTAGTCCTGTATCCTGCTCAATCTACTGATATTCATGTACTTGTATTTACAAAGTATATAAAGATTTAATTGTGAAAAATCCTGTTGATGTTGTTTAAATTTATTAAGTGTTTAACACTTATACATTGGAATATGCAAATTTGTATCCTTAAACTGTCAAAATACATGTTAACACTTGATTAACCTTCATATATTATAACTTGTAGGTCAGTATTATTGCCAGGCAAGTCGACAACCGTCTCACAAACTTTAAATCTTCTTACGGACCTGATATTGAGTTTTTGTATTTTGGAAAACTCTCGGCAATGGTATGTTGAGTCTTATTTTTACACTCTTGTTTATGTTTATGATAAATTCAGAGCTTGTCAAGTATTTAATACATACACACAGAGGAATACTAACACACCACCACCACCACTGCCACCGATTTCAAACTTCAAAGTATTTTGGTGTTAAGAAGTAGAAGGTTAATTGGGTTATTTTGCACTTTCACCCGAAGTCAGCACAAACATTGCAAGATACTATAAAAAATCTGAGCTCACATTAGAGGGCAATGTTGGTGAAAAATTCAGGGAGTAATTATAAATATCACTTTTATTCAAACCCTCATCTCAGATGACGAGTGCAACAGGATGTATAGCCTTTCACACCTGTGTGTTGTTTTTACAGTACCTAGGCCTCCGGCAATACAATCAGTATATAATGCTATGGGAAAGTGTTAGCCTAATTAAGCATACCTGCATCTCATACTGCTCATACTCATCAACATCAGAGGGTGTAATTAGTTCCCGATAATCCTTTAATTAGATTTGGAACCTGGAAATATTCAATACATGTTGATCTACACAAGACATTGGGTCGCTTATCTCTTTGCATTTTACATTGTATGTTCTTATGAAATAAGAAAATAAAATGCCAATGTTTGTAAAGTAAATAAAAAAGAAAGATATAATGATTTCCAATCGTTTGACATGTAGACATTTATGCTTAGTTATGGAACTCACAATGATCACTTGGTGCTTATATCACTGATGATAGGGCCTAAACAACAAATTAATCTCGAAGATATTTAGGGCTGTAAATAAAAGCAACTACCTAATTTAATGCAAGTATCACATTTTGTGAAATATTAAGTTGATGCAATTTCTATTAAAGCAGAACATTAAATGGACTATAGCTATTTTCTGTTTTACTAATACCCCCCTCTCCCCCACAAAAAAATACCGGTAAAATAAGAAGAAAAAAAAAATCTAGGATTCTTTTCATTTTGATGAAAAATTATTATTTATTACTGGGGTTTTACTAGAGAAAGGAATAATTAGTTACTTTGCACTGAGTCTTTGTGAAAAGTAAAATGTGAGGTAGGCTTTATTCATTGTGAAAAAATCGACGTCTAATAGACCTACTCAGGCTACTGTTTATTCTGAATCGGATTAAAGCAATTATTAGTTACCCTTTCACCTTGACTTGTTAATGGGAGTTGATTGTATACACATCTTGTTAATGCGTATATTTTTTTTCACCTCTGTTCTACATATTTTCTGTATATACATCATTTATAATATTCTAACTTGTTTGTAGCAAATATTTACCAAAGAACATCAGAAAAACACATTCATGACTTGGGGTATCCGATTTTTTGGATGGTTATTAATGTTTGTCGGATTTGGATGTTTGACAAGGATTGTTACAACACTAGGTAAGTTATTCAGAGTATTCTGCCCTGATTGTAGAGTTTTTTCACATTTCATTATGTGACCAACCTTATTCAATTCATTTTGGATTTTCATCAGAAATTCTTATTTTTATATATTTGTTTTATTTTCGTTGGGATTTGTTTCCTAAATATCAGTATCTCCACTACTTCTGACTTTCAGCTAACATATTGCCCTGAAAGTAAGCGTGAGTCTCTTTTTAAAAAAGCGTATGTCATATGCCATTACCATACAATCACATTCTAATATGTTTCAAGTTAAAGCTGAACTATGAAGATAAAAAGCTTTTAAACTTTAAATAATAAAAAAAATGTCTGTTGAAAAAAAAATGTTTTGAAACATCCCCACTTCATATCCCTATACAGCTGACATATTTGTAATTGTTTCTCCGGAAAATCAAATCCCACAGCAGGTATAAAATGCGGATTAGTTATATTGGTCATCATTTTATATCTACTGGCAACGGGAAACGTGCGAAGTCCCTGAGGCTGAACAATACTCATCGAATCTTCCCTGTACTTTTGTGTATACCATGTCTACAGAACGTTTAAATAGAAATATACATCTGTGCATCCAGTGAATTTTTCAGCAACGTACAAACAGCAAGAAACAGATAAATGGTTAGTTCATACATAGTAAATCCAAAAATTATTCCGTTTTTCCACAGATCAAGCCCCTTCTAAAACGACTTAATCTATGATTTATGACCCTCTGTAACACGATCCCCTGATCCCATCTATATATTTCCAGGTGTTTGACTACCTCCATTAATCTCTGTCTTTGTACATACAGTAATACCTTGTTATATACTGCCACCATTTTTTCAGCCCAAATTTTGCATTATAAAGGGGTTTGGTGATATGTTAAGGGAAACCATAAATGAAATTATAGAGAAAATTGGAAAAGTGGACTTTCAAAATGAAGGCTTAAAGCGAGATGGCAAATGAAACGAGGTCGAGGGGCATTATAAATAGGTTTTAGTGTATTCCAATTGCTTATTGTTGACTCTAAGTTATAAGTGATTTATACTTTCAGTGGATTGGTTACCTATTATCCGAAATATGGTGTCACTTGGTGTGAGCATGATGAACTTGACCTTTTCAATCAGCCTTTCTCTTACTGTGATAGCCATTGGATGGATTGCCTATAGACCGTTACTGGGATGCGCCATTCTAGCAATGGCTGCAGCGCCATTTATATGGAATAGCAGGCAGAGAGGATCATCATACAGCCATTAATATCTATACATTCCAGTCTCATGCTCAATGTTTATTGCAGAACGTGTGTGTTTGTGTGTGTTTTATTTGTCTATGGAAATCCAAATAAACATTATTGTATCCTGTTTGTAGATGGCATTACTGTTCTGCATGTTACAGGTGTTTGTTGTGTGCTCAGAAATTCTAGAAATTCTTGCAGATAAAAGAAAAACTTGCCAAAGATAAATGTCAAGGTATCCCATTTGGGTGTTCCTTTTGATACTATAATAGAAGTAATCTTCAATAGGATTTTTATGGATTTTTATGTAATAAGAACCTATTATTGGTTTACTTCGACTTTTCATCGAGGGCTATCATCCTGTTAGCAGTGAAGAGGTCATTTAGGTTGCATTTGTAAAATATAGTCCAACTCAAGTATTCAACTTTTACAGAAAAGTAAAATATTTTGTTGTAAATGCCTTTCGAAATTATACAATATGATTTGTAGTTAGGTTCAACAAAACGTCATCGATCTATTTATAAATATGGATTTCCACTATATAAGATTCCAGTTGGGGGAAATCGCCATGTCCATTGTCGGGTGTTTACACAACAATTATCACAACTTTTGAAGTTAATCACAGTTTAGATATAAACCTAAACTGTTTGTGTAATCGATCTGTTCATAATGGATTTCAAACAGAAACAATGTCTCTAACAAAAACAAAGTTTTATCCATTACCAAACGCGTTGATGCCTATAAGTGAAATTGGTGATATATCGTTTTGCTACATCGCGACTTTAGGCCCAAATTATGTTGATATAAAATATTTCTTTAACAATAAACATTGGGTAAACTGTCTTTTTCACCCTGTTCAGTTATTTAGTTTAATTAATACAAGATAGAAAACGTTGTTTGGTTGTTTATTTAGTCTAGGCAGAGTATATATTCATGTACCACGGTAATAGCCTTAAATAGGATTGTTTACGTTCGATATTACAAGCTCTAAAAATTTTTTTAAATCACAGCCATTTTTCGTTACGAAAAAAATTATTTGACCAGGTTCCAGTGTCATGTTTGGTTTAAATTGAAGTAGGTTCCGTAAATGCTCACGTTTTATTTTGAAATGAGTGTTAATGCATGACAGACAGTATTTAAAGTTGGTGCGAAGATACAACAAATAAATTTTAGAATGTTAATTTTGAATGGCTAAAAATTGATTTGGTTTTGTTTTTAGATCTACATTAATTTGATTTATTTTCATTTCATATAGATCTATGTTAGGTAGACGTAGTTTGAATCTTATGGCTATTTTGCCAAAATAACAACCCATTTCCGTACTTTCAGTACTTTGATTTAATTATAATGATCACAGCTGACTTTGTAGTATAATATACCTTGGATATCCATTGATGCAATAAGAAATTCCACGTTTCTCCAATTGCAAATGTTTTGCCAAATAGATTTTATAGCAGATATATAATATAGAAATTATTATGTATAGATCTTAATTAATTTTGTTTATGTTAAGTTTATTTCAGACATAGTGATATTTAGATAATTTTTTGTCTGCTTGGATTATGATAAAAAATAAAACCAACCTGACTGGTTATTGTGAAATGTGATATGTAAAAATTGATTATTTTTTTTTTCGCCATTAAATTTCTGTACAACTTGAATACTTTCCCCACTTAATAATTATATTATAACAATTACCAGATACCCCAGTTGCAGGTATATTCAAGTTATAACAGACGTTTTTTTAATTCCATAATTTTAAAACATATTTTCCACTCACAAAATTATGTTAAATCTTATAGATAATAATGTTAATATGATAAAGAAATTAGAAATTTTTATCTCACCAAAGGCAAAAGTCTATGTCCACCATAAGGAATTCTCTTTTCATTTTTCTTTAGATTAAAATCCTAATACCTGATAATTTTATTTTATCATATAACTTGTAGTTTTTCCTTAGATAAGTCCAGTAGTTAACAAAGTATTATTAAACATTCCTCATTATTATATTTAGATAGACTGTGATATTGAAATATCAAAATATGTACAGTCGAACCCACTCACATTGAACTCTGTTACATGGAAATCCTACTTTATTTGAAATGACTTTGATTCCCCGGCCAACTCTCTTTATTATCATTATAGCACTTTTATTTTGAAAACCCTGTTTATTTGAAAGAAATATTCATTCCCCTTCGAGTTCAATATAACCGGGTTTGACTGTATGTACTTCTTTTTAGAGATTCCTGTATTTTCTGTAATTTGTGATGAAACATTTGTCAAAGTAGAGTAGATAACATGTTGAAATACTATATATTTTTTCACATAATGATGGCTGCAAAGTTAACTGCAAAAGTTTTAAAAAATATGAGTAAAGAGATTGCGAACTATTTGTACATGAGGAAATTTGACGTCTTATATTTTTGTATGTGTTTTTGCGTAAATTATTTCTTGCATTTAAGTGTTAGTGGAATTGTATGTTGTGTGTGTTGCTTGGTTTATATAGAACTGTCATCACCAAAGTTTTAGTGAAAGTTTCCATTAGCAACTAAGATCTTTTACAGGCCTCTTCTAGTAGATGAATTATGCCAGAAATATATTTCCGAGTATGGTAGTAAAAATGTCTGGCATATTTTGCTTCAATCTAGACGAAATCAAAGCAACTTTGACTAACCATATAGTATATTTGTCACATCGATAATCAAAACCTCTTCACATGATTGTATTGGATATATTTTAAGTCCTATTTTAATATAATCAAATTACATTCATGATGGGAACTTCCAAATGGGTTGTGTTAAGTGAATAATTTCTGAGCATTTAAAAATAATAATCAAAATTATTGATAAGGATTTTTTCACTTAGATAATGAAAGAATGTATGTTAACAATAATTTTCATCTTATGTGCTAAACTGATGCTAATGTTTTATTCAAATTTTCACATTTGTATTATTCTTATATAGTGGAACCTGTGGTTTTCCAGAACTTGGGAATAATCTAATAACATAAGAAATATATCTAAAATAATTTCTCTGATATTTTAGTATTTAATTCTATTCAAATTTAGCTGAATTTGCATCTTTTTTATCGAAAAAAATCAACTACATTTGTTTTTATTTTCTTTTGAATTTATAACGAAAAATGATCCATTTCTGACTGAGGCTAAAATTTGGGAATTTTCTGGCTTGAAATTTGGAAAGTAGTTACATTTTGTCATTGGGAATAGGGCCATATACCGGACTTGTACAGACCAAAGATAAACACTGGAATATTGTCTTATATGAAAATTTGTCTACACTTTTGATTCTTGTGCAATATATCATTAATTTTGGTAATATATTACCAGTGATTACTGTCAGCAATGTGTGATATGAACACTATGTTAATAAGATTTATTATATGTTAACTTAAGTATAATTGGCGTTCTACAACCACCACTGTTATTCCTACATCACCAAATTGTTCTTTATTAGATAGTAATTATCCTTAAAAGTTATTGTTTATACTGAAGTTCATTTCGTTTGTTTTTGGTCATATATAAATTTTCTCACATTCTTGCTTGCTTTCGCATTCATCTTATATGATGATTAATTTCATTTCAGTCTTTAATAATTTATAAAATGTGCTCTCTTTATGTTTTGTACTTAATCATGGTTAGCTCTAAAATGCTTTTGTTGTTACTACATTTTTATGATTACATTTTCATAGATTGAATAGTTTAAACCAGTTATTCATATTGTTTTCTGTAATTTAGCTCCCTGAATGATGTCGTACTTGTTAAATGTTATAAAATCTATATATTGGTAGACTTAAACAAGCTGCACTTACACATTTCTGAATTTGAACGTTAACTACATACAATGATTAACACTGAATGTTATTTAGTGAAAGGAAGGATTTTACAGTGAGAGAAGCTACGATTTTGATAAAATTTTGAGAAAGATAAACAGTTTCTAAGATCATGAGGATGAAGGATAGATAGTTAAAAATCACACCAGTAACGTGAAATGACCTAGAATACATGATTGGCGTGACTTTTCAGGTCTTTTAAATAATTCAAGTGATCGGAATCGTCGCCCATTATTTACTGTAGACTTGTAATAATTGTCTTAAACATCCATTCTATTCCTCTTTCTGGCAGAATCCATAAGAATATCTTTTCTACCGGGTGCTGACGGTCTTCTGTCATTTTCTCTTTTGTGAACATATGACATTTGCACGTGAGTACTACCGAAGTAGAGTCAGCATAGGTTATGTGAATATGGGGTGGCCTTAATTATCAATCTTTGTTTACCAGACCAATATTTTTATAGTGTAAAACATTAAAAATATAAATACACAAGACAAAGAAATAAGAAAATAATACATTTAAATTGTTTTATTTATAATATGCTGTTGTTTACTTTTCAAATCATCATTTATATATTTTTGTGAAAATCGTAGCTACTATCAGTTTAACATGCTATTACTGCCTTGACGTTTATTTATTATAATATTATTGATTGTTATATGATTGAATTTATTCTTTTGTCTCATTTTAACATATATAGTTATATTGAAATAATTTTGAAATAATAAAATACCTATAGTTACATTTTGTTCTTGTTGACATATCATACATAATTCGTATACAGTTACATGTTTTACATAACAGTAATAACACAAATCTAGCAAGGTCACATTTTATACACGTAAGATTTGTAAAAGTTTTAATGAAAACAAATACACTTCTAGTTCTATAACTATTATAAACATAATACCAAAGTTATAATGCTCAAGACGATCGTTTCTGTCAATTAGACTTCATCAGTTGAGCTCCAGTTTTAAACAGATTTTTAAAGAGAAGGATTTATCATACAAGGCCAAATAATATATCTAAACGTAAAGCCAAATCCGTCTAAGAGTAATATATAAAACATCTCGGATACCAAAGTATAAATCTTTAGGATGTCCAGGACACAGATACATATCCGGCAAAAATGGACAAACGCGGACCTCTGGAAACCAAGAGGTGGGATCAGGTTCCATGGAGGAGTAAGCATCCCCTGTCGACCGGTCACACCCGCCATGAGTCCACAGTCAAATTCAAATGAAATACGTGAGAAACGAATCCTAGTCACAATTGGTTTGTTTGTTTGTTTATTGTTGTTTAACGTCCCACTCAAGAATCTTTCACTCATATGGAGACGTCACCAATGCCGGTGAAGGGCTTCAAATTTTGGCCTATGCTCGACACCTATAGCCATTGAGCAGTGAGGGTTCTTTAACGTGCAGACACTCACTGTGACACGGGACCTCGGTTTTTACTGTCTCAGTCCTAAGGACAGGAGCGTATCCGGGTTGGTAACCATTCACATACTTCCCTGCCCAATCCGAGGATCGAACCCGGGTCGCATTGGTGAAAAGCGAGTGCGCTAACCACTGCGCTACCCGGACACCCTCGTCACAATTGGTACAGACGTATCAACAACCGGCAACGAAAAGGCAACTCAACATTTCACCCAATGAAACAGTAATCACAAACAAGACTATTATACCGATTGTAAAATTTGCAGAACGTTGACATCAAACGCGGTTTTCGATATCCCTGTGTCAATAATTTATCATAGAGTAATTTACATCTGTATATGAAATGTTCATATCGCATCATTTGTGAAATATAAACTCCATATTCGGGTGGCTGTGGGATATTACTAATAAATGTGGAAAATTTACGATGGGAAAGCCAAAATCGTCGCGTTTGTCGTATAGCTTGGTTGCCAATTTCCTGCCTGTGTTTATAGTAAATGAAAGGTCTAAGTATGAAGCGTGTGTGCTTAATTCTGTTGTATCTTTAATTTCTTGTTCGGTTGTAGGTACATCAAAAGAGCGTAATACGAACACGTGCTTTTGAAGAATCTTGTCCTTTGAAAGTGAGCTACGTGTGTATGTAGGATTACCAGAATTCGTATTAAACCCTAGCTCTTTTAATAAACAATTATAGTAATTTGCCTTTCAAATAACAACTATATTATTTGAGGCTTTGTCTGCTGGTACCAGTACATATTGGTCATGTAATCTATCCAGTTCAGTTACTACTTCTGGATCATTGAATACAGAGGGATTACGTGTTTTCATAGTCCCTTTGAGTTTTCGAATACGAATTTTCATCAACCATCTTACAGTGTTTAGCCAATCAGTCAAAGTGTCTGGTTCCACGTCTTCATGTTTAGCCCATCGTCTGGCACAATCTTCGACAGGATTCATAACTAAACTGGAAGTCTGACGCCAATTAAAGGAACGGGCTTCGCGGTATTTAGAACCTCTTAAAATAAGATTTTTGAGGTTTTCATTTTCAACAATAGAAACGTCGCTGGTGATGACATGCCCAATAGTATTATATTTGAAGGGAGATGATGCACATGAACATGTGACGGTGTTGTGTAGAAGATGGTTGATGTCTAGGCACTGCAAAACCCATTTGTTATTGAATAGCTTGGATGCAATGCTAGGTGTATAGCTATATGAAATGCAAGGCGAGGTCTTCAGTTTAAAATATGGCGGGACACGGGAATGAACTTTTTTGTGATTTAGAACATTGGCAATGTTTAAAGCTTCTATACCTTTATTTGTAAATTTAAGTTTAAGGAAAAGACGTTTCTGTTCAGAACAGTCATCGTTTGTAATGCGTGTAGGCTTGAACAGACTGTGATTAGCAATGTCCAGTATAATGGAGTTCAGTGTGTATTCTGGGGTTGAAGAAAGCGTGTAGGGGTTCATTCTTGCTTCCTGAAAGTCTTCATTTAATAGTGTGAAAGGAACAGAATAAAGTTTGCTGCGAAAATGATGGGTCTGTTGTATGAATATTATAAACATACTACCAAAGTTATAATGCTCAAGACGATATCGTTTCTGTCAATAAGACTTCATCAGTTGAGCTCCAATTTAAACGTTATGTGTATTTTCTAAAGAGAAAGTGGTATTATACAAGGTCAAATAATATCTCTAAAACTATAGCCGAAATCCGTCTAAGAGTAACCGATGTCCGTGACTTCGATAGAGTATCTGGTTACCCCAATTATTAACTTCAAATCGATGACCAGATACTCTTTTATTTAAAGGCTCCTTAGTCTCGCCATCATAAATCACACCACACAAAGTACACTCAACTCCGTAAACAACACGTTAGATGATTTGCAATCTAGATGATCACAGCTTCTGTTGTTGTAATGCTTATTTGTCAGATTGCTGGTGAACGCTTGATCAGTTATCAATATATGTTTTACACTTTTTGACAGAACATTTTGAAATGGATGGAATATTATTTGAAAATGAACTCTCAAAAATGTCATCAAGTTGAATCTGACAATTTTTATGGGTATATAAGCATTATCATGTGTGTACCAGAATTTGTTATCTGTACAGATGATAAGCTGGTAATGTCGCAGTAACCAATGTATAAACAATCTGATCAGAAATATACATAGTCGGGTTCTTTTTTTACCTTGTCATAATATAATCTCCAATTCTACAAGATGGCTCTATTTTCGGCTTTTCTATCGTTATTTACTAAAAGCACTTGCCATTCATCCCTGTAAGGCAGGGAGATATGTCAAGTGTGTTTTAGTGTTCATCTTGAGATGTCCGTATTTCAACAGCTTTTTAAGTGGCTTAACACTTGTACAATCCGACAAAGGTATCAAATAGCACACACTAAACCATTTACCCTCCATTTAATCATAGAGCTGTGCGGACGGGAGATGAAACCCACCTCTGGAAAATCAGTCACGATCGGGGATCGAACCAAGGACCTTCATGTTGAAGATAAGTTGCTCTACCAACTTATATACTTTGTCCGCTCCTTTATCGCCTGATGGTGTTCATTTCATCCAAACTGATCTAATATGCTGAATTTGTTATATACAGAGGCTCACTACTAGGTGATACGTTGTTTCCATAAGGAGGGTAAGTTCCAGAACATATGGATTTACTCCGTTTCACAGGCATGTTTAGTTACTCTTTCGAAACTATTTGACGAATCGTCTTTGTTTTTCAGAGGTTACTGCATGTCCAAAATTTCGTTATATTTGGATATTGTCTTATCACGGAATTTTTAAGAAAATACACTTTAAGATTTGTACTGTTTATCCTTATACTTAGAACATTAATTTCATAAATGGAAATAGAATAATTATCATTGAAGGTAATATCATAGATAAAAGCATGCCAAACGAACAAAATTTAGAAATTTGCTAGATTAGAAATAAATATCATGTCCTACAACTAAATGCTACCATTAAAACATAAAATTAAAACATTAAATTGATGTAATAGATAATTTAATTTCAAAATCACTTTTTCTGATTACATTCTATGTTAAAACAAATGAATGTTTAACGCTGTCCCATAAAAATATTGAAAGTGTAGAACAATCAAAATGATAGACACAGAAAAAGACGAAAGAGTAGAAAAAACCCACTTCTTCTGTTGCTATTTATATTACTATTATCACTATAGTAAAATTCATACAATCTGCTGGGATGGAGTCTAGTGAACCCTTTCTTGATCTGGACGAGTTTAAATTTCAAATATTAAAGCAAAACGAAGTTAAAATTGAGCCGGCCTGGGTCAGTCGGTAGCTCGACTCTTGATCGTGTGGTCGTGAGTTCGAGTCCAGCCGGCGGCAGGTTGGTTTCCTGTCCTTCGGATGAGACAGCAAAAATCGAGGTCCTGTGTCACAGTAGGTGTCGGCACGTTAAAGAACCCTCACTGCTCAATGGCCGTAAGTGCCGAGCATAGGCAAAAAATTGAAGCCCTTCAATGGCATTTGGTGACGTCTCCGTATGAGTGAAATATTCTTGAGTGGGACGTTAAACAACAATAAACAAAGAAACAAACAAACGAAATTAAAATTACACTTGCAAGAGTAATCTTTCCTTCTTGTAATCAAATATATATCCGGTAAGGAATAAAACGTTTTCCCCTTGAAGTTGTTCATAACCAAATAGTGAATAGAATCATCCGTGTGTTAATCAAACGGTTACTCCACCCCGCAAAGTTATGTGAATCGGAAAATACCTCTACTAATAATTCTGATACTGATTACATTATTTGTTCAGCTTTCTTTTATCTTTCGAAATAAGACTGGGTAACTCACACAGAAATGTTATCATTGAAGTTGTTCAAAATCTTCTCAAAAGCTTGTGCAATTTGTAACACGGTAACCTCATCAAACTTCCGCCCAACCAACATCATACCACACGGTAGACCACCTATAGTCCCCACGTTTATTGTCAGAGCCGGATGACCAGTAATGTTGAAGAGGGCTGTATTCCTTACCATTCCAAATGTAACTTTGAACAAATCTGAAAGAATCATTTTGAGTTAGAATTACATACCGAAGAAATGAAATTTATAATTTAAATAAGATATATATGGGTGTAAAAATACTTTTAAAAGAATTAAATTCACTAAATCCCAGATCCATGCTAACACACATGCACGTATTTGTGCAATCCCATCCCATTCCTTCAATCTTCAGTGGAATTTGTTTTTAAATATTTGAAAATTTTTATGCACTCATGTCCTTCAAAGAATATTCATTTATTTAAATACAGCTAAATTAACAAAAGAGATATGCAATTCAATCAAATTCTCAGGAGAAAATTCAAAGAATTTGCAACAAAGTATTGTAAAGTGACCACTAACACATGTGAAAAAATTCAAAATCAACACACTTCTTACATCCTTTTAGTTCACACCATTACATTTAGTTTGTCTATGCAAGTGGTCTGAAGAAGTAATTTGCCGAAGTATGGGCTCCTGCTAAAATCAATTTTGCTCCACTTTGGATCATACCCTGGGTAAACCTGGCCAAATAATAATATATGTATGGGATCATGCATATGCCATTAATGCATTAATGCAACCCAACTCCACCCTTTCAAATGTTTAGACTAAAACTGCTTTTTTAAAAACATTACGAATCTTTATATTGTTAATTATTTACTGACATATAGCTAGTTCCACAAACTAAATGCAATTTCACCAATTTGCCATGAGAACAGTATTTGAAAATAAGCTAAAATGGAAGGGTCGGAGAAAAAAGTAAAAAAGCGTTTAAGTTTTGATTTGATTTGCCGGTCTGAATAGGAAGTTTGTCAAAGATCATGGATTAACCTTTAGGATGATCCGTAAAAATAAAACTTGTAGCGGACCATGGGTACTTTGTCCCTATTATGTTTCGTCAAAATCTGTCAAGCGGATCTAAAGTGGTTCTTGAGAAAAAGTTGAAAATGCATTCGAATACAAGCATTAGTACAACCCATTTCTCCCTATACTATATCGACTTCGGAATGGAACTAAAACATACACGCTTCGTCCTGCATCTTTACGTTCACCTTGATGCATTTGTTTTTCGTTTTATGCAGCCGTTCTGAAGAAGACTTCTGTCGAAGACAGCGCCCTCCTTGGCCTATTTTGCCAGGTCCTCTGACCACAAGCATCAACGCTTGTAAGGCGTGATGAGTACTTCAGTCATACCAAGTTTCAGCAAGCAGTTCTGAGGAAGTGGAAAAGGCGGACGACGGACAGAGCGCTGTGAGAATAGCTCACATGTCATAGTTACGTAGTACATCTGTATACTATATACCTGGACACTTCGCCACCGGTTATTTTCGCGCCTTTAAAGGGCAGTAGCTGTGTTTTTTTCTTATAATTTAATTCCCCTTTTTACTACTTAGATTGATATATAATAACAAAAAAGAGTTATACACAGGTATAACAATTCTTCAATTCTTATATATTTTATGAAAGTTGCTTGAGGAACCCAGATCTGACACTTTCAGTTGCAACTGATTAATTCCTTAATATTTGTATATGAATACCATACAAGACATGACCTTATTTTCACAAGATATAAAGGAATGTAAGACTTTTTATGCCTGTGTATAGATCTGATTTTTATTGAACATCAAGTACAAGTAGTAAAAGTAGAAGAAAAAAAAATCAAAACATGCTTTTTTTGGTAAACACTGCTAATGCCCCTTTAAGGCAGAAAACATATTCACTCATAAATCACCAGACTCAGTGTGTTGGAATGCATGTATTTGCTTCGATTATTTAGATTGAAAACTTTACTTTCTTTTTAAATACACCATCCGATGTCCCGGTATAAAGTAGTTTACAAACATAATTTGAAACAAGATTACCTGCTATGTTATCGTCTTTTGTCGGTAGTTTATACGGTTTCCCTGGTAACGTCGGCATCACTAATACGTCATATTCCTTGAGAGCGTCATTGTAAGCTTCTGTTAGGCGCATATTAAGATTTTGAGCTTTCGCATAAAATTTGTTTTGATAATGTTTTTCCATATATTCTCCCCATATAGAACAAAACTTTACAAACATCGACAAGTCCGGTTTTCGTAGGTTGTATCTTCGTGCGAGAGCCTCTTGTAAGGAGACTGGGTAGTGTCCTTTCCATCCATATCCAGAACCTGAAATGTAAGGCACAATATTTTATTATCAGCTGTGTTAGTTGTGATTATTTATTTTAGTTTTCCAAAAGAAAAATGTCTGCGATTCAGGATGGCCACCATTATAACTATACAAAGTAGACCTACCTTGAAATTATCGCTCCTGTTTGATTGTCGCCATTTTTCCTTCTTACATAAGAGGGCCAATTTAAAATGAAAGCGAAATTTACAAGCTAAATAACTGTAGCACAGATATACATGCCATCCATGAGACTATGGCGATTGAGGGCGAATATAAGACGTGATTAATATGTTTTCTTTTGCAGGAGGGAGAAAATAACCTGGTATATAGTAGATGCAAAAACAATGCAGGTAATAATGTACAGATATCTATAGTTACTTAAGTGACGGTTCTGTCAAAAAGTTTATTGTATTAAATTGTATTGTATTTTATATATATATATATATTAAAAAATTCAAATATAGAATGCTAGTTTTCAAATCGGTATTTATCACATACATATAATTAAAAAAATCAGAAGAACTTTTATACGATGTACTTGTGTTTGTATATAAAAAGTGTGGTCCTAATTTGGTGTGAAGGGTGAGGAATAACCTTTTGCTCATACCATTTCCTTTAACCATGCATTGGTAAGTTCCCTCAAAGTCAATTACAGTCCATATTGCCACTCCTGTAACAAATAATTTAAGCTCTTTTTAAATCAATGAGACATGAACAAATATTTTAGATCAAAACTGGAGATACAAGCAAAATTTTTATATTATCTTCGTGTTGAGACCATTATCATATCCAATTTGTCGTATTCTAATGGACTTTTCATTTCAGTGGTACTTCTTCATTTTTTCCTCAGAAATATATTACCATTTGGCAATGATATCTGACGTGGTATAAACTTGAACTTGAAAAGGTTGAAATTTTTGTAATGCTTTAAGTGTGGATGATTATCTTCCATTTACTGTTCTTTTCTGGGATCAACCGAGACCGTTAACATGTTAAGTTAATGTTGTGTAGGAGGGAGACCATATTGAAACCAAACTTACCTCCAGTAGCGCGGCACAGTCTTGAACTGACTTGGCCATTGGTCCTATGTGGTCTATAGTGTTTTCTATTGACATGATGCCTGTGTACGGAACCAAGCCAAATGTTGGTTTTAAACCCACTATTCCACACCAACAAGCTGGTATCCGTATTGACCCTCCTTGATCACCACCCAGAGCCATGTCCACGACTCCACGAACTATCTACAATTTTATATTAGAAAAAGTGTCTGTCGTCATTTACAACAATAATCTAAATGTAGGTAATAATATACTGCCAGTACCTGTATATGGTGTTTTACCACATAGACGCTACGATATGCTATGGCTTGTTCAACATATGAACATTTCATATAGAGTAGGTAACTGCTTACTGATACGATGATCTCAAAAGGATATCAGGGATTGCGTTTGATGTCAACGTTCCACAAATTTTACGGGTGGTATAATGACATTATGTGCAATTACTATGTTTCACGAAATGAAATGTTGTGTTACCCTTGTTGATTCTGTACCATTTGTGACGAGAATGTATTCCTCAGTTATTTCATTTGAATTTAAATGTGGACACGCAGCGGATGTGACCAGTCAACAGGGGATGCTTACTTCTCCATGACACTTGATCCCACCTCTGAATCCGTGTTTCTCCAATGTTCACCTTTGTATATTGTCTCCTAAATATTCTTAGAATTAGTACTTTGGTATCTGTATTTATCATATTATTTTCAGTTTGCAATTTATAACTATAATCACAAGCATAGTTACTAACGAAAAGCAAAGACAAAAGTTGGAAATTCCAAGAAAAATGTTGGAAAAGTCAACTTAAAAGTTGGCAAAATGAGAAATAAGAAAATTAACGTAGCCCTAATACGCTTCTCTAAGATTCCCTTTATTCAACTCTAAACGGAATTGTTTTACAATACACAATGTACTTGAATGTGTTATCATGATTTGTTTAATACGACAATGTATTCCTGCACCGATGAATTATACAGAGACATGTAGGGACAACACTCTAGTGTTTTTCAATGCACATCAAGATTTCGATCCGACATGGCACTGCACCACTGTAACATGTGTATACATAAATTACTATTTCCTGTCTTATTAAAGTGTGAATCTAAAGTATGCTGAGTCTGCAATGAATAACGTTTAATCTGTAATAGTTCATTATAGCCTACATGCCGTATTTAATTAACCCGTTTCCAAAAATACACAATATATATAGAAATTGTTCATTTTGAGATATTCGAAATTTCAATGGGAGTTTACTACTTTTTCTGATCCACTTAAATAGGCATTTTCTGTTTTTTTTTTATAAATTCTTTCCGTATTTACTTCTTAGATAGATATACAATTACAAAAAAGAGATATACACAGACATAAAGTTCTTAAAATCCTATATGTTTGTGAAAATTTCTTGGGAAACCAGTTTTGCAGTTATTCACTTGTAATTGAAATAAAACAATATTACTATTGTATATGCTTACTACACTGGACCTAACCTTATTTTCACAAATTGTATAGGAAAATAAGTTTAATGTCTGTGTGTAGTTCTTATTTGTTATTGAACATCAATTACAAGTAGTAAAAGTAGAAAAAAAATCGAAAGAATATTTGTGGTAAACACATCTAACGCCCCTTTATATATGTGAGTTCAGGATACTACAAAATCTCCAGAATGTAAATGTTACCCTGTTTATATAATTTTAATCTGTCAAAAATACGTATTTTCCATAATATATTGATGATTCAAACATATTTATACCAAGGAAGCACTACCAGAACTAGATCCGCCAGTAGTTCTGGTTTCATCGTATGGGTTCTTAACAGGTGCTGTAGAGGCGGTCCAGCTGCTACCACTAAAACACAGATCTTCACATGCAGATTTACCCATAATACGTCCACCTGTTTAATCAAATAAATACAACTGTAGTTTGTATTGAAAATTAGTTTGATATGCATTCGTAAAAATCATAACGAATGATCATCAAACCTAGTGGAGCCGGCCTAGCTCAATCGGTAGCGCGCTCGACTCTGGATCGTGAGGTCGTGAGTTCGAGTCCCGCCGGCGACAGGTCGGTTTCCTGTCTTTCGGATGAGACAGTCGGCACGTTAAAGAAACCTCACTTCTCAATGGTCGTACGTGCCGAGCATAGGCCAAAATTTGAAGCCCTTCACCGGCATTTGGTGACGTCTCCATATGAGTGAAATATTCTTGAGTGGGACAACAACAATAAACAAACAAACAAATCAAACCTAGTGTCTTAACCTACGATTAAGTACTTGTTTGATTGTTGTTTTATACCCCCGCTAAAAATTTTTCACTTATACAAAGATGTCACCGGATTCAGGTGAAGTACTACAAATTTTGAGTTGAGCTATGGACTGACGCCAATGCGCTGATTGTTCTTTTACGTACCATGTCTTCCGCGACACGGGAATATTTTTGTAGATCATTTATACTTCACGACAAAATAATATTTTAAATGAGTTAAACCTAATTTTTCTGAGTTAAGCCTCGTTTTTCTCAATAAAACCAAGTTTTTCAGAGTTAAGCCTCGTTTTTCTCAATAAAACCAAGTTTTTCAGAGTTAAGCCTTGTTTTTCTCCGTTAAACCTACTTTTTTCCCTATTTACACCAAGTTTTTTCTCTGTAAAGCTAGTCTCTCCTTTTAATGTGACTTACAATAACAACTAGGTTTAACTCACCAATGTGATTTTAGCGTAACAATATGACTGAAAAAAAAAACCACTTGGTTTCCTTGACCTTGACAAAAACTAGGTTTACTTAACTGCGCCAACATCACATTTTTGAGTGATTTGGTTCATACATATTTTATTGAATTTTCAAATGGATCAGATACAATTTCTCACAACTTACGTCATCTTCTCCATGTCAGTAACATATAACAAATGAATAAATTAATCGTGACGTACAGATATATACATGTACAAAAGAAAAGTGAAAGGAACAATATCGAATTAGAATTCAGTATCATAATACCATTAATGAGTATAAAGTGATTTTGGTGCAATTAAACCTAGCTTATCTCAGTTAAACATAGTTTATCTACTGTTTTGCGAGTTAATGTCAAATACCAGGTTTATTTGAGAAAAACTAGGTTTAACAAATTTGAGTGATTGTGACATGCCATATTCATATTCAGAATTTTAGCGCACATAAAAGCATTCTTGCTTTGCGTGAAACCACTAAGGTACTACAATGTCTCATTTTCAGGAAAACTTAATGACAAACTTGATTTTGTTAATTTTTTTAAATGTTGTTTTACGCCAGACTCAACAAATTTTCAGTTAATATGGTGGCAGCCAGTTTTTAATGGTGATGGAGAGAATCCGGTTACCATATACCCAGGAAGAGACGAACGGCCTTCCGCAAGTTACCTGGCAAACTTTCTCACAACAATCAGCTTAGGTACCAGCGGGACTCGAACCTGCCCTAACAGGAAGTGAAAGATAATAAAATTGATCATAATGATAATAATTAGAAAAATGATTTTAAATGACCATTGCTAAACAAATGTCAGTTTGATAAAATAATTTTAATCTGCATTGTACCTGCATCAAGTATCCTTGTGACGATTGTGGCGTCTAACTCTGGAGTGTAACCTTCAAGTACTTTGCTGCCATTCATCATAGGTACTCCGGCAACACATACATTGTCTTTGATTGCCAATGTTTTACCGGCAAGCAGACCTGAATCTGCGCCTTTAATGTCACAGCGCCAATACCTGAAAATTGTATACAGTTATCAGGTAAAGCAGTTTGAGAGAGAGAGAGAGAGAGAGAGAGAGAGAGAGAGAGAGAGAGAGAGAGAGAGAGAGAGAGAGAGAGAGAGAGAGAGAGAGAGAGAGAGAGAGAGAGAGAGAGAGATACGTCGACGAATTTTACATACGTATATGTGGCATACATTGCTTACCAGGAATTGTCGATACTTTCTTTGTAGCCAGGAATTCTGGGATATTTTACAGGAAGTTGAGGTTCGTTCAATTCATACACCCTTTGGTAGGCTTCATGATTGCTTTTAAACTCTTCTGTTGTATCAAGAAGAGAAATGACATTAAATAGATATAACGTGTTTAATACGGTTATGGAAAAGATATATTTTGACTTTACTCGCATCAGGAAAATATCAATTATTGACACTATACCACAAATTCCATATTAATAATAACCAGGAATGTTACTTTAATTGCACGGTTTAACGTTGTATATTTTGATGGCAGCGCGAGATCATGAAATCCTGAGACTTTTGTACTATATCTCTGGGAGTCAGTGGGACAGAGGACAAGAGGTCACTATTTAAACTGGAGATTTCAGGTTGAACCCATGAGGCTTCGACAGGAAAATTGTCCGCGGAGGGAGTAACGTGACAGCCATAGATATATGCAGATTAACTGTCTAGTACATTAGCTAGCTTTTTGATGCACTGAAATTAAGCAATGGTGCGCATGGTAAATGCCTGGATGGGTGATCGTTTGATGTGACAAGTACGGCGTACCACCGATGTCTGATACAAAAGCTTCGTGGTTTTGTCCGACAAAAACGAGCACACGTAGTGATAAAACATTGTTATTATTTATTACATCTTCTTGTATGATAACACACATGTAGATATAAAGTCATATACATAATGGAATTTAAAATCGACCCAAAGACACGGTCATGTAAATTCTAATTCCACAGAGATGTGTAAGGCCGAAACAAAAGAATGGTATGAGCAAATGAAACAGAAATCTAATCTTACAGATTAAAATGACTATCTTACCATACATAGAAATTAGCTCTTCTGTTGTACATTTCAGCTTTAGATCACGTGATATTTCGTGAAGTTCTTCGATTGATGGATATTGTATTGCAGGATTTTTCCGGAGCTCTAAGATGTGATTAGATTGAAAAATATATGTTTAAGCATAAAAGATTTATTCGCCCAGATATGAAACGAAAGATAAAGTAGATGAAAACATTTGACCTTTTTGTCGTTATTCAGTGCTATGTGATCCCCTTTTGAAATATAAATGTAAAAGTGTTTCTTTTGTTACATAAATAAATGATGACAAAAGTACGGAAGCGTTTTAGGCATTCTCCGGTTTGCGTTCATTTTAAGTGTTTGCTATATTGAGTGAAGACTTTGAGTAAAGTTAATGAGGAATAATTCATTAAAACGTAAACACTATAAAGTTATAGTAACATATATACAGAATGTATGTGTAAATGTCTGGATGCATACGATACATGCATATATTTGAATTGAAGAAAAACTAAAATTCTATATTTGTAAAACTTAATATAACCTGATTTGAAATAAAGAAGTGATCATATAAAATGATGTTCAAAGGAAGAAATAAGAAATATGTAATTTCAATGTCAATATAATATTACTTGTACCAGCTATGTGTGTACATTGTATTAAGTGTTTTTGCGTCGCAAAATGTGCTCAGCTGTTACTGGCATTTTCCCGGTATGTCGTAAAAGCTGCATTTTTAATCTCATGTCAAGAATTCTGCATATCCATATATTTTTATAAACCAATATTTACTTTGCTTAACGTGGTCTAGTAGAGTGCTTGACTCACAAGCGGAAGTTTCCGGATTCGATTCCAGGTTTCGGGTCATACAAAAGACTTAAAAAGGATACATTTTTTCTTCGCCAACCGCTCGGCATACGATGTGATAGTCGAATGCGGCGTTTCGCGGCCCTGTCAGGAAGGGAATTCCCCTTCAGTTTAGCACTGTTGTTACGTATGAAACCAAGGATGTTCGAATTTCTGAAGAGCTAATTATATTCTCAGCAATATGAGATTTTATTTACGACTTGATATAAATTATATTCATCGTTTTTACTTTTCGCTATGACAATCATATCGAATAATTGTAGAAAACGTGTATAAATGTCCAAATAAATGTAAATATCGGCATAGCTGAACTGAACATCCGGGTATCCCAACTACTACTTCTGTAATATATCAGTTATTTTAGAAACTGTCTGAAATCCAACAAAAACTGATATATTATTACAGATTTCATATTTTCGATTTTAGAATCGACATTATTATGCTCAACAAATCAAATAAATGCCACAATGAAGCAGATGCAAAATATTATTTGACCTAAATCCTTCAGACTTTAAAACGGACGTTTTATTTACTTTTGTGGATTACTGTATATATTTTATGTTTAAGGATCAGTATTGCAATGGAAAGAAATAATCTAACATAGAAATAATAGATACTAAAGTATTAATCGAAAGAAGGTTCACGAGACAATATACAAATCAGGTGAAAATTTGACAGTCATTGACCTCTGAAAATCTTATGTGGGATCAGGTGCCACGGAGAAGTAAGCATCACAGTTAAATCAAGTGAAATTGAAGAAGTACCAATCAATAATAAAAAACTCAAGTCCATTATAACACGACGAATTAGGTGTGCAAATGGTCTCAACATGAAGAACAATTACGAATCCCAAACGGGATAAGACCAGGTGTCCAGAAGGAGTCAGCGTCTTCTGCTGGCATGCCACACAACCTTTCTAGTTCGATGAACGGGTCAAATTCGGTAAAAAAGTCAAGTTTGGTGATGAGGTCAAGTTCGGTGAAAAGCATGATTGGTGAAACGGAGTCACTGTCTGTGGCCGTGATCCAGAATACTATCTAATATCTCTGAGAGGGGGACTTCATAATGTTTAACAAGATTCCCGTATCGACCATAAAACTTTTAAACGACGACTCCAAACGTTCAACAACGTAACCTTGTGTAAGTAGTTTATTGGCTAGTCGTTAAGCTCTCAGAATAAAACATTCATAAGAAGAGCATGCCCTGGCATAACGTATAAGTTGTGAAATGAAAACGCCATGGGCAGGAGAAAATGGAATATTACTACTTAGAAACGGGAAGTTTTTGATATGGAAATTGAAATAGTTTCGTTTGTCATAGAGGGATGTGTGAAGTTGACCGTCTCTTCCAATCGACAGGAGTAAATCTAAACAACACAATCCAAGCACTATCGAATAAATGATGTACAAAAGTATATGCAAAGGAAACCATAAAGTTTAAATAGTGAATATATGCATGAAGTTATTGATATATGTAGACAAAAGTCTATTCTAAATTGACATGAGAGAGAGAGAGAGAGAGAGAGAGAGAGAGAGAGAGAGAGAGAGAGAGAGAGAGAGAGAGAGAGAGAGAGAGAGAGAGAGAGAGAGAGAGAGAGAGAGAGAGAGAGAGAGAGAGAGAGAGAGAGATTTACCTGATGCTTTGTCGGTCTTCTTGCTGTTTAACTCGGTCATTTTAATCCAATTTGCTGACACGTTATTAATTCAAGTATAAAGTTTCGCTACAACAGTTTGCATCAACTATCCTTCTTATGAATACTACTGGTACTGACCACACAGCACACAGTATCACTATTAAATATTTTCAGTTTGGCTGTATAAACATCACGTTATATAAAACGCAGATCCATAACTCCTGTACCTGTATTTCGTACCGTGATACTGATAGCAATACTCCACGACTGGTTATTCTAGAAATATGAATGTCATCGACACCAAAGTTTTAATCGTTAAGAGGTTTAGGAGACGACAACATACTAATCTGGTCGACATTGAACCTACACGGCCCTCTGGAAATCCAGAGTTGGAAACAGGTGACACGGAGGAGTAAATATCCATTGTCGAATGGTCACTATTGCCGCAAGTTCACAGTCAAATTTAAATGAAATACTAGTAAGTGAGGAACGAACCCTTGTCACAAGAAGCAGAGTAAAATGAATGAATGATTTATAATAATATATAATGAATATGTAAAAAATTTTAAAATAAAATGTGAATGATGAATGAAATATGATTGAAATGTAGGATAATAATTAAATATGGAAAAATGTTAATTGAAAATGTGTAAAAATTGTTGTGAAATTGAATGATGAATGAATGATGAAATTGTGATAAATGTGATGATTGTGAAAATTTTTGTAATATGGAATTTATATGAAAATGATGAATAAAATGATTATATAAAAATATGATGAAAAAATTTGAATAATAAATATTTAAAAATTTGATAATTGAAAAAATATGAATGATGATATGAAAGAAAGATAATGATATTAAAAAACAGACACACCCTATTTTTCGTAAATTCATATTTTCAGAACATAACATATTACTAGAATGAAAGAAATGATATGAGAAAGATGTAGGGCTTTCTAATATCAATATATATTAAGTTTTTGTGGAAATATACCACTCTACATTCCAACGGGGACCCCGTTCAGTTTTACTCGGGAAGCGACTTCCGCAAGTATAGTGGCAAACTTTCTCACAAAATCAGCTTAGGTCCCAGCAGAAGTAAGCAAACCGCTAAAGTTCCAATGGGGACCAATTGTGCACCTACTTTGCCGACTTGTTTCTTTATCAATACTAACTACTTCCAATAAAGACAAGAGGCCAAGGCCTTAAGTCGTGCAATCTGGCAAAATTGGTCAACATTGCTGACCATTGCATAAAAATGTGTAAAAGATGATAAAATGGCTAATCAACATGAAAAAAGTAGGCTCGTTGGGCCTTAATAATCACCTGAGTAAAATAAAGCAACCAGAAGCACGAAAAATTCACTAAAAAGAATTAACATGCATAAGGGTGGATTGCCTTGCTGACTTGTTATAGTTGAAAACATGTGAAATCCATTTAAAATGCGAAATAATATAAAAATTTCAGATACCAAAGTATAAATCAATAGAATGTCCAGGACATAGATAGAAATCTGGTAAAAATGGACAAACACGGACCTCTGGAAACCAAGAGGTGGGATCAGGTGCCATGGAGGAGTAAGCATCCCCTGTCGACCAGTCACACCCGCCGTGAGTCCACAGTCAAGTCCAATGAAACAAGTGAGGCGTGTATCCTCGTCACAATTGGTACAGACGTCTCAACAACCGCCAACGAAAAGGCAACTCAACATTTCACTTAGTGAAACAGAGCAGTCGCAAACAAGACTATTATACCAACCGTAAAATTTGCGGAACGTTGACATTAAACGCAGTTTTCGATATCCCTGTGTGAATAATTTGTCAGTGAGTAGTTTCACAAGGATCACCGTAACAATTTTTGCAAATATTTGTTTTACAGATCTTTGCATGGTGATAACTGGATAATAGGAAATAACAGCCCAAAACATGTAAAAATCCACTTAAAAGGGGAAATAACTCCGTGAAGGATCAACCTGACAGTTTCATTCATGTTAACTTTTTTGTAGACCTTTGCTTGCTGAACATTTTTGCTTCTTCCACATTCGCTCTATCCATTATACTTTTCAAGATACATGTAATAAAACAAAACTGTCAGAAATATGAAAAATCCAATAAAAGGGGAAATAACTCCCATAAGAATCAACCTAACAATTTCGGCCCTTTTGACATTTTTTGTAGATTTTTGCGTGCTAAACATTTTTGCTTCTTTGACTTTCTATCTATTATATTATTCAAAATAATAGGAAAAACTGTCGAAAACATGAGAAAGACACTAAAAGGGGAAATAACTCCCAAAAGGGGCGACTTGACAATTTCAGCCCTTGTGACGTTTTTGTAGATCTTTCCATGCTGAACAGTTTGCTTCTTTCACTTCTACTCTACCTATTGTACTTTTCAAGATAATGTCAAAAACATGAAAAATCCACAAAAAGGGGTAGACCCGACAATTTCTACCAAAATAATTTTGTAGATACATGTATAAAATCAAAAATATCTGCTGACTCATTCATTTTTTTATTAGCCATGACAGCCATATTTGGTTCTAGCCCCTTTTCATCTGCAAACTTTATGCGGCTATACATGGTTATACCTCCTGTCAAGTTTGGTTCAAATTGGTCCAATGGGTCTGGAGTGGTAAAAAAACTTATATCTTTTTTTTACGTAGGTGCCTTTGACCTTGAAATTTGACCTCTTGACCTTTAAATTTTGCCAAATGATCCTTAGATAATTCTTAACAACTTTCTCATATATCTTTGTATATGAAAAATTTATCAGTTCTGAGTTATTAAACAATTTGTAATGAAAATGTACCCTGTGTTATTGAAGCGCCCTCTAGTGTCTCTTTTATAGACAGGTTCCATTTCGTTCGCCAGCTTTGTAGATATTGACTTTACAATCACGCATACAAAATTTGATCATTGGTTCATGAGAAGACTTTTAAAGACGTACCAAGTTTTGGTTCTTTTTTTACCCTTTTGGGCTTCCAATAGGTCCTAGCCCCTTATCATTTGGAAACTTTATGCTGCTTCACATGGGGATGCTATATGCTTAGTTTGGTTAAAACTGGGCCACTTGTTCTTGAAAATAAAATAAGATGTTTAAATGCAAAAGTTAACAGATGGACGACAACGACGAACGAGAGACATTTGGCTATAGCAATAGCTCAGTTGACCCTTTGGGACAGGTGAGCTAAAAAGCTAGCTTTGACCTTGAATTAAACATTAAGATATATCGATGTATCTCAACTAATAATTAACAGTTCTTACCGCTTGTGGTATGTTTATATCTAGAAAGTAGAGATCAAAATCTATCCCAAAATCTTCCTACTGAAAATTGACAACAAATCTATACGATATCCGTGGTTTCTGCTACGATATTGTCCAGACACTTCAGTAGTAACATTCCTGATCCAATATATCAAATGCTGTTGAACACACGATCACTTCACATAGATAAACAGAATGAAGCAAAAACTGACCAAACAGCAGGTTAAATACCCGACTGTCACATGACTGAAATTCCAACGCTGACCACACTAACACTCTAAAACATGATAATTAATTTATTGTCACAAGGTTAGGAGGTGTCCCAGTCAACATAAATTTTACAGTAGTCCTCTTTTCGATTACTCTATTTCACTAAGCCTGTTCAATACTGGTTGTTGAGACCATTTGTGACCTCACGTATTTCATTTTTATTTGAATGTGGACTCATGGCGGGTGTGAACCGTCGACAGGGAATACTTATTCCTCCATGGCACCTGATCCCACCTCTTGGTGTCCAGAGATCCGTATTTGTCGATTTTCTACCAAATTTGTTCCTATATCCTCGACGTCCTATAGATTTATACTTTGGTATCTAGATTTTTTATATACGTAATAACATATGTCAAAATGCGCCATGATTAAGTGTAACATTGAGTTAAGTGTTTAATAGCAATTGTTGAATCGACAATACCGATTGTGACAAGAATGTATACCTCATTTTTGTTTTTGAATTTGACAGTGAACTTGCGATTGGTTGACATGGGTTGATAATTCATCCACGTTGAAACATGACATAAAACAAACAATAATAATATAGCAAATATCTATTCATATTTCAAATCATTAATATAAATTATCTATAGAAAGAATTGTTAATTTTATTTTCGTGTCAGGAATATATAATCATATCGTCACAAGTAACTTTAGACAAATTACTCCATCTTCTCAAAAGCATTTGCAATTTGTAACACTGTGACGTCATCAAACAATCGTCCAACAAACATCATACCGCAAGGAAGACCACCAAGTTTTCCCGCATTTATTGTTATAGCAGGATGGCCGGTACTGTTGAAGGGCGCTGTGTTTTTCATCATTTGAAATGACTCATCTAAAAAAAGAAATGTGAATTAGTAAGAAAATGGAGTATTTGAAATGACTTATCTAAAAAAAACCAAAACAAAACAAAAACCGAAATGTGAACTTGCAAGAAAATGAAGTAAAGTACTGTTTGTAGACGTTAAGGAACATGTTTACTGGTTTAATAGTTGATTGTCGAATCCTGTATATTTTTCGATATACCGTCACAGGTGGTTTTGGACAATGAAGCGGTTAATTGGTCGCTATAGGCCACTCGTGTAAATTCAGGGGATAGAAGTCACAGCAGGTAATAAAAAGGTAATAAACAAGATAATGACGTATGAATATGACCTGTTTCAATTCAGTAGAGATACGTAGAGCGTGTTTTCCGATAATTAAAGAAATATATCTGTGATATCAAAGAACGGTAACTCTATTTCCCCCAAAATGCGGGAATTGAATTCATCGCCAAACTCTATAAACCGCCACAATTTCCTAATAACAAAAGGTGGCGGTTTACCGATAATTGACTATATATATATATATATATATATATATATATATATATATATATATATATATATATATATATATATATATATATATATATATATATATATATATATATATATATTTATATCTGTGTGTGTGTGTGTGTGTGTGTGTGTGTGTGTGTGTGACAAAACCAGTCAATATTGATTAATTTTACTATTCTCAGGAGTATCTCAGTTTTCAGAAATGTTTACACTTGTTAATATAATAAACAAGACTTGAATATGATATTAGTGCATTTGAAATTTACCTAAGAATTCTTCATCCTTTAATGGTAATTTAAACGGTTTCCCTAGTAACGTCGGCATCACTAACACGTCATATTCCTTGAGGGCTTCATTGTAAGCTTCTGTCAGGCGCATATTTAGATTTTGAGCTTTTGCATAAAATTTATTTTGATAATGTTTTTCCATATATTCTCCCCAAATTGAACACTGTTTGACACTTAGTGGCCAATCATGTCTACGTAAGCTGAATCCCTTTGCCAGGGCCTCTTGTAAAGACAGAGAGTAGTGACCTTTCCATCCATATCCATTTCCTGTAAAAGCAGAGGTATGTGTATTATTATTGGTTTGTTTGTTTGTTTATTGTTGTTTAACGTCCCACTCAAGAATCTTTCACTCATACGCAGACGTCACCAAATACCGGTGACGGGCTTCAAATTTTGGCCTATACTCGGCACTTACAGCCATTGAGCAGTGAGGGTTCTTTAACGTGCCAACACCTACTGTGACACAGGACCTCATTTTTTACTGTCTCAGTCCGAAGGACAGGAAACCGACCTGCCGCCGACTGGACTCGAACTTACAACCTCACGCTACCGACTTCATTCTTGGTCATTTCCACTATGTATAAATAAAATTGTGTGTTACATTGGAATTTTTAATCTCTTTCTCCTCTTTCTTCAGCACAAAGATACAGACGTATGATGCAACTTGAAATTCATACAACCTAGTTTAAAAATCAATTTTAAACTTACCATTTCCTTTTAGCATAGTTTGATTGGTTCCTTCAAATGCAATTACTATCCAGATTGCCATTCCTGTAATAAAGCACGTAGGATAATGATACTTTGTACAGACCATGAATAAGTTTCATACAAATATATACTGTTCAGTTTTTTAGCCTTTTAAAAACATGGAATATATATTTTGACATGAAATCGATTTTTATTTTGTGCAAAGTTTTCAGGATTTCCCTTTGTACGCAAATCCTTAAATGTTACTAAGTATAGCCGTCTTTTGTCAAATCCTTCACATAATCCCGCACTTTACAAGTAATACCCGCTACAAAATGTGTTGATTGTTTTCAATACATATCTACACTGGCTTGAATTTTTAACCACTTTCAACACATTTCATACCGTTATGTGACATATAAAAATAGACTGTATTTGTAATACAGTGTTTGTATTGTCATCATCAGCATTTATTACGTCCAGTGTAAGTACATTTACTTAGATTATTAAACATATTGGTTCTCATCTCAGTATGTGTAAAAAACCCTCTAATATACATCATTCCCATTATCAGAAGTACAATTAACTATTAGATGTCCAATCAAACTGCGCACAATCACATTAATTAAGTACACCTTGCTTTAGATAGTTTACGTACCATAAAACAAGCGATTGATAAGTTGTTTATATCTAATAGTGATGCTTGTTTGGAGTCTAAAAGGTCACGTCAGTGATGGTGTAGCCCCTTGTTTCCCTTCCAACAGTACCAGAACTTGGGGCACTGAACAGCAATCCTAGAACTGCATTGAAAAATCAAAGTGTAGCACGTGGGTTATCATTTCAGTTTTTACCTGGGAAATTCAGTCGTTATGATATAACGTTAAAAGTATCTTTCCTTGACATTAAATTAACAGACTCTTGTAATATATTACCGGAATTTTCGCTCGATATCGTGGAATTTACAGTTGATGTCATGTGAAAGATATTTTGTTTCCGTCTCAAAACATTTTACACATGCACACATGTTATTTTTGCCACAACATTTTACATAGCAGATAAATTTAAAACGGTAGCTATCATAATTCAGAAATATAATTGTGCCTAGCCTAGTCAAAGTACAGGTAACTCTGATATGACGAAATTTGTATATACAGGTAATATGTATCGAAATATATTTTTATAATTGTAAATTGATTTAAAACTTTCGAGACATTTTCATATGACCAACTACAAAGTATTTTTGAATTAACAGACAATTTTTAAATAAAATATAATTTATATTTGGTTATGGAGAATAGACATTTATGTCACAAGTAATATTAATGAAAATCGTAGCTTTTCCTTAATTCATCCTGAATTCACATTTTGGTCCGCCCATTTCAAATAATGGATAAGTCCACTGTCAGAATTCAACGGGGGTATGATTTAGAATCCAAATTTTATAAAATTTTACATGTAATATTAATTTGCGCACTCCCAAATTATGACATTAGACAATCCTCTGTATCGATCTGGATTAGTGTAAATGTTAACACATGGGTTGATGAGGTATATTTATTTGAAAGAAAATGGAGGATTACGTGATGAAACATTTTTCTTTTTTCTTGAATTACATTCCACACGTAAAAATGTGTGTATAATATATTTTCTTAGAAAACAAATACATATATTTCATGACAGTTCATTGAAAATGACTTACCATCATTATGCATAGGAATGGATACCTCTGACACTTCGACACCTAGCTTTGACATTTTGTTGGCTGCTTTCCAGACACAATCTGCTACATCAGTTTCCGCACCCACAAATCCTTCCTTTAGGATTGCAATTTTCTTACCTTTGATATCAACATCAAGCTGGAATGTATTAAAGTGCAATAAAAATCCTTTTATTTATTTGATTCATTTCATTGCTAGCACTATATTTTTCTTCAATGTAGTTTTCAAGGCAAATGAGGAATACACTAATTGCTTACACATATGACTTAGACCGCAAACTGCATCTGAGAACCACAACCACATACAAAAATGTACAACAAAAATCAAGCATGCTTACAATATCGCTTGATTCGAGTGCTTATATTGTTACATACATTACACATACAAAATTAAAATATAACAATTTTGTCGGATTAATCAGTTTCGTTCATCACGTATTTCATTAGGTATTGACTGCGGATACCTCTTGAATTCCAGAGGTCCATGTTTGTCCAATTTTACCAGATTTGTATATTAACCCCAACAATACCAGTCATATTCCGACGATCTCCGATTGCTCCATTAACGCTTGAATGCATTTACTGTAAAAGAGTGTCAATTGGAAATTACTGATACTAGAGGATTTGTTTACTCTACCATGTGGCGCAAAAAGTAGGAGGAGTTATAAATTGTTTGCAGACGTGTGCAACTGAGCAAGAATCATGTTTCTTTGTTAATTCTAAAATAAAATTTATCTTTTATCAGCCGGAGAATTGAGAAGCGTTCATTTCAAAATTACCGTTCTTTCACGGAAAGAATGAGTGCGCAGTCAAAACTTGATAGTAGATCTGATTGCTCTGTACATATTTGTACAGAGGTGACATGACCACCCCCCGAGAAACGATAGTGGTTATAGTGCGCTACTACCATTCGAGTTAATATTTATCTATATCCTGGACATCCTTGAGATTTATACTTTGTTATCCTAGATTTTGTTTTATATTTCCAATCAAGACAATTCTTATCATTTTAATGTGCTTATCCAAATATCATTTACAATTTAAACTTTCAATAGTAAATATCAATATATGCATTTCTTTTATTCTTTACGCGACTATATCAACCGGTGGTAGGACGAGCCTCATTCTGTAATTACTTTCTTCCGGATTGTCCTTTTAAAAAAGTGAACATCGCTAAATTCGTATATCAACTATTGCACATTGATCATTAGATAAGGCATATTTCTAATTCGATTAAATCTTTACTCCAACTTAATACTTCACATTAGTCTCTATATACTTTGTCTTAATGTGTTGTCACAAGTGTAACAATAAAATTACCATTTTGCTGTACTGTGGCACTTTGAGTCCGATTGCTGTCTCGGGTCTCTACCATCATCATACCCAGCAATTGCCTACAAAGTCATGTAAAGAATTAATGATCCGCCCTTGAACTTTCATCATGAAGACAACAATATCAAACAAGTCTTATTCTAATACGGAAGTCTTACTTTCGGAATGTTGATAAGTTTTACTAATTTACATCTCTGTTATTTCTAATAATCATAATAGACAGAGTTGTAGTTGATTTTATAATCAAACTGATTTTTACATCATTTTAAGTTTTTAAGTACAAATGTATCTATAGCAAAAATAAAAAATGAGCTAATTTTTTATGTGTGCTAAATTTGATAAGTGGATATGAATATAGCTCACGTATATTCACCACGCTTGATCTAAATTGATACAAATGTCTCCACTGCCAGTGCACTAAATACTTCAATTAAATCAATTTAAAGTACCACTAATGGGACTTAGATAGTGTGATTTATTAATATCAATTTTCTGCTTTATTCTTAGTGGCCATTTTGTGGTCACAGTTTTCATATTTACCTCCAGAAGAGTAGCACAGTCTTTCACAGTCCTTGCCATTGGTCCTGTATGGTCAACAGTGTGTTCTATCGGCATGATGCCAGTTTATGGTACTAGGCCGAATGTTGGTTTCAAACCCACTATTCCACAACAGCAGGCCGGAGTCCGTATTGATCCACCTTGATCACCACCTATAGCCATATCTACGATACCACGGGTTACCTATAATCATATTTCAAATAAAATATCTGTAGGTATCAATATTCAATTGTTGTCGAGATCACATCAGGAGTTGATAGGTAAATTTTAACAAAGGCATATTTACGAACTCAGACTATAATTATCTCTCGTTGTTTGTGAAATCATAAATAGAAAAAACAATATATATATTTTAAATATTTTTATTTATTATTTGTTGACTGCTGTATAATTGAAAATCGTTTCTTCAGTTTAAAGTTTGCTATATCATTCTTTTCTTCGAAAAGTGACACGAACTGTACTGGCCAATCAAACATCACCAATTTTGATATTTAAATTTTTTCTATATTCACGAAATCGTGTTTGTTTAATAATGTCTATACTTTTTTCTATGTCCAAACTGCGATATACTAAAGAGTATTTATAAATTACTGGTTTCTTCAATCTACACGTCCAGTTTTACGAGGACATCTTTGTTTTACATTGATATTGTTTTACAGGAATCTAGAAAATAATTCCATGTTTTCAGTTCCGTTTTGTGCATGCATGGTTCCATGTTTACTTTTTTTTGTTATTGTCAGAAGTATGTTCTTTACGTACCAATGACGCACTGCCAGAACTAGAACCACCAGTAGATCTAGTTGCATCGTGTGGGTTCCTGTAGAGGAGGTCCAGCTGTTAACACTGAGACACAGGTCTTCACACACAGATTTGCCTAATATCCGTCCACCTGCATATAAAATTCTACATTTATGATCTTTTTTATATTTTTATAATTTTGGTATTATGTTTATAATATTTACAACAAGTTTTTCAAAACTAAAAGTCTATAATATCTAATATTGTTTTGTGCTCTACCTGAATCTAATATTCTTGTGACGATTGTGGCATCCATTTCTGGGGTGTAACCTTCAAGTACTTTGCTGCCATTCATCATAGGTACTCCAGCAACACATACATTGTCTTTAATTGCCAATGTTTTACCGGCAAGCAGACCTGACTCTGCGCCTTTTATGTCACAGCGCCAGTACCTGAAAATTGGGAAATAAAAAGTAAACGAATTATAGAAACAATACACGACTCAGATCTTACTTTTTACACAAAATGAGATTTCGGTATACAAAACCAATTTAAGTATTTAAGTACTAAGATATACACATACAATCGATAAACAGCGACAACTATATTTCAGACCTTTCCATAATATTCTTGTAATTATTAAAAACTTTTTATTTTTACAAATGAGGCTAAACCCAATGCCCGAGAGGATAGTTTCTGTCAATTAGACTTCATCAGTTGAGCTCGAATTTAATATGGATATATTTCCTAACAAAAAGAGGTGTCATACAAGGCCAAATAATAAATCTAAATGTGTTCCAAATCTGTCTAAGAGTACTCGCTCTAAAATGAATGCCTTAGCTTTTAAGAAGTATGGAATTTAAATGCGGGTATTTCAGCGAAATATAACTTAAGTATAAAATAATCTGTTGGTACCGAAATTCCAGGATTTCGGTTTATGTAAACCCTCGGGTACTCGGACGGTCCACCAGAACAGGTAAAGTCTACTCAATAAGAAAACATTCACCAGGTCATTGACATAGAAACTGTGATTACCAAGAATCATCCTTTGTTTCTCTGAAGCCGGGAACTCTGGGATACTTGACAGGAAGTTGTGGTTCTACCAGTTCATAAACTCTCTGATACGCCTGCAAATTACCTTTGAATTCCTCTGTTAAAATAAAAAGGCGAACATATCATATGAAAAATAGATTTTTAAATAATGAATAAACAATCAATTGTATTTGAGTAAGGACATTTAGTTAACACAAAATTCTCTAATCCTTGACCAGTATCTTTATATAATGTATGGTTAAAGAATCGATTTGATGGCCAAAGAATATTTTTGAATAAGAGAGATAGATCTATATCCGCTGCATATTTGAAACACAAAACAATTTTGAACTATAACAAACAAACCTGAAAGAAAATCTAACAAATGTAATGATGATGTAACAATGAATATTCGAAACTCCATTTCCATTAAATCTGACAAATTAGAAACAACAATGGTCAACAACAATTGCAAATCCAAAACTGGATAGGACAAGGTGTCCGGAAGGAGTCACCATCCCTTGTAAGCATGCCACACACATCGCAAATGTTCCATGGAAACCTCTCGTGTTCATTGAAAAGATCAAGTTCGGTGAAAAGGTCATAGGTCATCTCCAGACATGATTGGCGAAGGAAGTCACTGTTAGATGCCTATGTTTCAGTCAAGAAGATAACATCAGTTGAGCATTACATTTAAATAAATAAATAGTTCACCCAAAACTAATGGTATAATACAAAACAAGTTACTTAATATAAATGCATTATCTGAACCGTCCAAAAGTGATCACTTTCAAAAGGGAAATGCAATATTCATATCTGGTTTGAGAGCCAATTCACACATATTTTCTTCAGCATGAGAGGATGATACAAATTCTCAAGTTTACCGTGCATCACATGTAACTCTTCGGTTGTGCATTTCAGTCTTAGGTCACGTGATATCTGTTGGAGATCATCAATGGACGGAAGCTGGATCGCTGGATTTTTACGCAGTTCTGAAAAATAATATAATAATGATAAAAAAAATCGAGTAGCTGATAAAAAACTGGTTACCTTAAACCATGTTGTGAATTTATTTAATATTGTAAACGTGAAAATTTACGAGTGGGTGTAATTTACACTTAATACACGATGAAGATTTTTTTCGTGTAAATTACCTCTCTCTCCGCGTACCAGACCGACAGTTGTGCTTAGAATTATCGTTTAACACAAGACGGTTCACAGTAAGGTGTGACATCGCGTAAAACAACCCACACGTGTGGTATGCATAAGAAAATCGCGGAATTAACAGCACGCATAAATTTCCACGTTTACAGTATATGGTAAAAATGCACATAACAATGAGAATACATGCGAAATGACATGACATGACACGAAATGAATTAAAACTAAAATGATTACACATCGAATCACCATAAAACTAACATTACCATAAACAATGGTGTATTACTGGCATATCTCACGGAATATATTGTCCGATTCACACAAGGTAGCAGGGCGGAGTAACCTTTTGATTATCATACGGATGATTCTACTCACCTTTCGGTTATGACAAGCTGCAAGGGAAAATCATTTATTTTTCACTGGATACTCTTTTATGTATGGTGACAAGTAGGAACGATTACTCTAGTCAGTGTAATCTTAATGTTATGCTTTATTACCTAAAATTTAAACTCGCCCAGGAAAAAAATGGGTCCACCCCGGCAGGTTATATGGATTTTATAATAACATGATCATACACGATAAATCATTATAGGCGATATCGAGATATCTCAAATATTTTAACATTATCATATTCAATAGTACAACATCAAATCTCTCTGCCTCTTTCTCTGAGATATAGAAATGTATTATGGTTCGTTATTATTCAAGGAACTTAACTCTTTCTGGAAAACATGCAGTTTGGTTTTAAATATGAATTACATGTCTTCACATGCACGTTGTTTAGAAAAATGAGAGAAAAACAGTTAAAGATAGGTGTAGGATGTTGATGATATCAACTCCAAGATTCTTTAAAAGATTGCCTGAAGTGTTGACAAATACCTCAAATAACACAAAAGTAACAATATAACATTTAATAAACTAAACAAACAGAACAAGAATGTACATGCATTATCACACAATTGTGCAAGAAAAGTAACAATAACATAAACATAAATACATGAAAATAATAAAAAATCAAATGTAAATTCACTTCTCAATGTCAGTTGTTATGACACAACTTTTAACGTATCATCATATGATTCTATAAATATCAGCTGTAAAATCACCATTTCACTTAAATGGGTTGTATATTATTGATTTCAAATTATAAAGAACACCTCTAGTTTATATTTGTTCATAGCAACTTCAGCTTTAATGTTGAAATTTATTTAACACTTAGCTACGAAATTCATTTAAGACTTTTAGTTAGCCACTTCAGCTTTAAGTTGCACTACGTTGGTGTCAATAACACAATATAGAATCACTTTATCAGCCGTGAACTATACATTTCACTTGAAATAACATGCTGTACCATAAATCCAGCAAGTTCAACTAAACGTAACTTGACTATAATTTGAAAGTTGAATATAAACGTGCTCAACACTCACAATACGGGTACGTCATGTAAACAAGACATTCGTTTTACTTCAAAACAGCCTACAAACACGAGAAACTGGTCAGTGCTATTCAAACAACGAAGAAGGGTCTGAAATAACGACAAAACAAGGAATAAGACTCTAAAATAACAAACACGAAAACTAAACAGCGTGAATTATTGACTGAACTAACAGAAAAAACAACAGAATGAACAACTCAACGTGAACATATAACAAAATTAAAAGCTCACCACGAGGTATTTTCGAACAAATTACATCCATAACTTACCACCTCAATCTGCACCATTCCAATATCTGACCGCTAATAACACGAGGTAGACCACAATACGTGTAGTCACGTGTACTACCCGTTATAACAAATAGTACTGAGAGTGTTCGATTTGACAACCAGAATGAATAAGTATTTATATCCTGACAATGAAAACTCCGATTACTAATTAAATGAGACTTCATTACAATATGAATGAACTGAAAGCCAGATTAAAAAGAATTTGAGACAAAAAAGCACTTGAGAAAATACTGGAATTCCCCATCTAAATATAGAAACTTAGATACTAACAGCGGAAAGTAAGCTTGACATAACCCTTCATCCACCAACAAAAGATAGAACGATGTTTTAAAGGGAGAATATTTCGCGAGACTGGAAGGAGGATTACATAGTCAAATAATGTGAAATAATTGTGAAAGCTTATGTAAAGAGGAACGATGATTCTGTCAACACCAGTGAAAGAATGCAATCATATACTGCTTGATAGACTGAAGATATATATAGACCAGCACCTGGCTGAATATTAAGCTGAATTTAGACAACAATGATAATTTCCTGACCAATGTGCCATAAATCGATTCATAACTGAGCAATCCAGGGAATAGATTTGACCATTGTTCATTTACTTTATCGACTAGAGAAGGTCTTTGATAGTTTATAATGGATACCATGACATTCAAGACAAATACGTTTTCGGCTTCCCAATAGTAAATTTTCTCACATTTAAGAACTAGTGGTAGTATCCCACGATCGCCTGCATATGGTGTTTATATGTTGCAAATGATCCGATATGGCAAGGGGTGTTCACCATATGAGCATTCCATATACAGAGACAGATATAGTTGGACGTGTTCAACATATGAGCATTCCATATACGAAGTTTGTTTGTTTGTTTATTGTTGTTTAACATCTCACTCAAGAATATTTCACTCATATGGAGACGTCATCAAATGCCGGTGAGTTGGGCTTGCTTCAAATTTTGGCCTATGCTCGGCACTTACGCCATTGAGCAGTGAGGGTTCTTTAACGTGCCGACACCTACTATGACACGGGACCTCCAGTTTTTACTGTCTCATCCAAAAGACAGGAAACCAACCTGTCGCCGGCGGGACTCGAACTCACGACCTCACGATCCAGAGTCGAGCGCGCTACCGACTGAGCAAGACAGGCTCTCCATATACAGAGACAGATTAAGTTGGACGTGTTCACCATATGAGCATTCCATATACAGAGGCAGATATAGCTGGGCGTGTTCACCATATGAGCATTCCATATACAGAGGCAGATATAGCTGGGCGTGTTCAACATATATGCATTCCATATACAGAGGCAGATAGAGTTGGGCGTGTTCACCATATGAGCATTCCATATACAGAGGCAGATAGAGCTGGGCTTGTTTACCATATGAGAATTCCAAATACAGAGGCAGATAGAGCTAGGCGTATTTACCATATGAGAATTCCATATGCAAAGGCAGACAGAGCTGGGCGTGTTCAACATATGAACATTCCATATACAGAGGCAGATAGAGCTGGGCGTGTTCACCATATGAGCATTTCATATACAGAGGCAGATAGAGCTGGGCGTGTTCACCATATGAGCATTCCACATACAGAGGCAGATAGAGAGTGTAATGACCTTGATTACAATTACTATGTTACATTAAATGAATTGTTGAGTTACCTGTTCGATAGGTTTTTTTTAGTCGACTGTATCAATTGTGGGGAGAATTCATTCCTTTCTTCAATAGAATTCAACTATGGACACTCACGGCTAGTATGACCGGTAACCGGCGTCTGCCTCCTTCTCTGGATTTCCAGAGGTCCATGTTTGTCTAATATTCACCAGATTTGTATATTGTATCCTGGACATCCTGGAGATTAATACGTTGGTATCTGTGATTGTCATAATTTTATTAACTACGTACAAGGTGCTACACAAAGCTTAAGGAGATGCAAAAGATAAGTTCCAGCCAAACAGTCGTCACCATGCTTACCAAAGTGTGGAACCCTAGGGAAATATTCAGGACATTAAGTTTTCCCAAGTGAGGCGGTCTCTTTTATGATGTTGAAACATGGAGAACGACAGTTTGTTTATGCGAATATGTGTCAGAGAGAGAGAGAGAGAGAGAGAGAGAGAGAGAGAGAGAGAGAGAGAGAGAGAGAGAGAGAGAGAGAGAGAGAGAGAGAGAGAGAGAGAGAGAGAGAATATTTTACGATTTTGTTACACCCCTTATATGCTGTCCTACTGCCTGGATAATGATTTATTTTTAAAGTCAAACGTAAATTAATTTACACAGCCGACGCATTGAGCTGTGACGTTATTCCTGTTCCTTGTGAAGTATCGGTGAAAGTTTGCAAATAAAAATTATGTTAAATATCTGTTTTCAGTTTACAATCATTGATACTTTTTATTTATTTCATTTTCGTTTTCAGTATTGGCATACGGTCTTCCTCTCTCTGTTCTCTCTCAGATAATGTTTAGAAATACTAAATGTTCTTCAGCTATCAAAGTAGAAAAGACTTTTTAAAAATGCTTGCACTTTCTATATCTATGATAATCTTTAAAAAAACATCTGCCTGTGAGGTTTTTTTACTGACACTTAAGTGAAGCGAATAAAGATATTGGTCAAGCAGTACTTACATTGCACCAATAACAATGGAAACAGCATCCGTACATATAAAATATAGGTGTGTGTGTGTGTGTGTGTGTTAACTAGTAGATAATTCTAATCACAGATTGAACGGGCATATATAATTATTGTAATGTAATAATACATAGAGTAATAATCACAATATTTGTACAGTTCAACTTGATTTGTATACATTTAAATGATTGATAGTCGTTATTTGAAATTTAAACCCTCACAAAATACAAAATACATGTATATACAACGTAACATTTAAAATAAACATTTGTAATCTAAGCTATTGCGTAACATCAGTCTGCACGAATGTCGCTGTAAGTCCTATTTCAATATGCAAAATAGCGTGCACTTTAAATCATTTTATAAATAACCTGTCTAGATTCGATTTTGTGGAATTATTGTTCGTCAACTTTATATATCGGTATGATACAGTGATAAATACCTGGTGTTATGTTTGGTTTGGTTGCGTCTGCTTCCGCCATCTTATTCAGATTGTCGATATCTGTAGCTGAGGATTCTAAGTAGATATGTATTCACAGAGGCTGGTGCAATGTCAACATTACTGTAGCTCTAAAAAAAAGTAGCACGACGACCTTCACGGAACAACGATATATAAGCCTGTATGACAACATTACTCTTAAAAGGTGCATCTAACAGGAAAGTTAAAGTGCGTCATCAGACCTTCTATCCCTGCTAGTACATCAAGTGTAACATAAATTTAAAAAATGCGCAATGTTAATATTTTTATGCTTCGTGTAAAATGCATAACATTTTTCTATTTTTCATTAGGTCACGCTATTTTTAATCTAAAATCAATGTAGGACCTACTTAATGTGCTAAAACGACGATTGATAGCTTAGATTGACTTATTAATAGTTGCTTAACATGCCACTAGGAACAGAGAAATACTTGAATTAAATGATAGCATTAAATGGACAGACAATGGTCTTTTAGTAACTATTATACCTCTCAATCAGGACAAACGATATAACAGCGAAAGACATGAGCAGATGACATAGAACATATAAAAGACAAAACCAAGTCCGGATACTTATGTCCGGATGTTTAAATGTATAAAGAACAATTTTTGTTGACAACATTAATGGATAATGTACACGCATTTGCTTAAATAAATATAAACGAGGAGGAGATGTAATCCTTGGGTGAAATGTCCGTAGTTTACATAGTAATCGCTCATAGGTCAATACATTCATGTATGAAGATTTTAGGAGCAGGTTATTTTTCAGCAAACCGCTGATAATCTAACCGGTGAAACAATTGTGCCTTTTTCTTAGCCGACGTATTCCTTTATTCATATGGAACAGGTTTTATTTAGAAAATTCTTAATCAGAGGAAGGAAAACTGAGCTTTGACCTTGAATTAAATATCGATGTTATATAATACAATGGACGCCGTCTTGAAAAATCACTCTCATGAAACACCACCTGTTTTTTAAGATCACATTGTGAAACTGCTTGGTTAAATGATCCTTTCAATAAACCTCTTTTGAGAGATCACTTGTCTTGAGAGACCAGATTACAGCAGATGGGGAGGTATCTCAAGACAGGTTCCACTGTAAAGACAATTTCATAGTAATTGCGATGTATCGAACCAAACTAGAGATTGAAAAGACCACAAAATCCAGCACATTTCCTTCATTTATGCATAAACTTTACTATAGACACACAGACAGAAAATTGACAATACATCTATACGACAAACGTGATGGTTTAGGCTTTCCTATTGTCAACTCTCGACATTTAAGAAGTGATATCCCCTTTAACATCTGCATATGGTGCGATTCTATTTGACGAAGGTTGTTGAACATACGGACATATCATAAAGAGAAACAAACTATTTAGTCAATTACACTTCATCAGTTGAGCTCCAATTTATAAAAGATGCATATCATCTAAAGAGAAAGTAGTATCATACAAGGCCAAATAATAATCTATATGTATAGCAAAATCCGTCTAAGAGTAACCACTGTAAAAAGTAACTCATATATTGAGTTCCTTTTTCAATAGTAGTTGTTGAATAGGCAAAATTTATTTATCATTTTGTTTGAATTCGATGGTTAACTTGTAATTGTTAAGATTGTGACATTCCCTCTCGATTGTGACAGGAAATGATAATTCATCCATGGCACCTTATTCCAACAAATTTTTCGGGGTCCGTTTTTTTCCCAAACTTTGTCATACTTGTGAACTGTCTCCTGTGATGTCCTGGCGGTTACTACTTTGGTAACTGCATTTTGTATCATTCACGGCAGCGGTGAATCACAGAACGATACAGGAAGAAATTGTACAATAGAGCACACACACGTACTTAAAAGAAAACCATGCAAACACGCCCTTTTCATGTTTTTAAAGATTTCCTTTATAAAATTGAATACAATGTCATGATTGATATAAAATAACGAAAAATTGTACTTTGTCCATTACTTTCCATTAAATTTTTTAACCTTTGACATAAAGCATAAAAAGCTAGCTCTATCTCAATCATATATTTATATTTGATATCATTCATATCTATAATTTTTCATATTTTTAGAAAACATTTTTCACTTTATATTCTATATTCACTAAGTATACATAATTATATGTTACGTTCTCTTCTGATCTTCTCAATCGAACATAAATGATTTATAAAATAAAACAAACACACTTGTAGAATCTGAGGCGCTCTAAGTAGTACATAGTACATTTTATTAAAGTATAAATTAATAAAGTAATCAGAAACTCTTAGCTTCGTCCCAAAATTGACAAAATACAATAATTTGCCAATAATTGGAGTTAAAAATGAATAAAGTAAATCCTTAATAGGAAAATCAAAAATATATTGAATATAGTAGCTGGTGGGTCAGTGTTCCTTATTGTCCAAAAGACGTGTTTATGTATGTAAGCAGAGCCTTCGAATGGCAAATATCTTAAACCCAATCGAAACATTAGCTACGGTATCACTAAATACTCCTGCAATTATCACAAAAACCTGTATAACAGGAATTACTACTACGGGTATAATTATAAACTAGCCAATCAGAACTAACGTAAACAATAAACACATGTTTATGTAACATTGATAAACAAATGGTAAAATTATAGTCACAAGTAACTTTAGATATATTACTTCATCTTCTCAAAAGCTTGCGCAATTTGTAATACCGTGACGTCATCAAACAATCGTCCAACAAACATCATACCGCAAGGCAGACCGCTAACAGTTCCCGCATTTATTGATAGAGCGGGATGACCGGTGGTGTCGAAAGGTGCTGTGTTTTTCAAAATTGGAAATGACTCATCTGAAAAAAAAAAATCAATGATCATTCTGTTTCTCATGTTTACAGGATTTTCGTTAAATAATGTATATGACGATTTTGCAGATAATTCTGGAAATTTAAGGATATAAGGATATAAAAAAAATCTCAGAAACCAAAGTATAAATATATTGGATGTCCAGGATATAGGTATAAATTTGGTAAAAATGGACAACCACAGACCTCTAGATCTGTAAATCAAGAGGTGGGATCAGCTGCCATGGAGGAGTAAGCATCCCCTGTCAACCGCCGTGAGTCCACGATCAAATCAAAATAAAATACGTGAGGAACAAATCCTTGTCACAATTGGTACAGACGTCTCAACAACCGCCATTGAACTGGCAACTCAGCATTTCACTTAGTGAAACAGAGTAATCGCAAACAAGACTATTTTACAGACCATAAAATTTGCGGAACGTTGACATACAACGCCGTTTTCGATATCCCTGTGTCAATAATTTGTCAGTGAGTAGTTTACCTCTGTATATGAAATGTTCATATGTTGAACAAGGAGGAATGTTTTGTACTGACTAGTTTCATATTATATATTACAGACATACTACGAAAATTATAGTTTTGCAACAAATTGTCAAGACAATATTTTCTGCCTATAAGACTCCAAAGCCCGAAATAAAATAAGTAGTAGAATCCGAAACGAAAGTGGTATCACTCAAGGCTTACTAATAAACCTAATGCATTACCAAATCTATGTAAGATAGGTCACTGTAAAATGACAATGTTGGCTTTAGAGGTGTTTAGAATTTAATTGGTGCTATCTATACAAAATATTACTTAAGTAAAACAATCAGCTAATATCAAGATACAAGGTACAAAGTTTATGTACATAGGTATATCTCCGGTGATTCAAACTCTACCAGCATTGGCAACGGCCCTGTGGTTGAAAATATTATAGACATAATACCAAAGTTTATGTTTTGCAAAATAAGATAAAGCCAAAAACAAATGCTGAAGACGATCGTTTCTGGCAAAAAGACTTCATCAACTGAATTTTTGTTTTTGAATTTTGAATTGTTTTTTTTACCTCACTCTCAACAGTTTTTGTGTTATATGGTGGCGGCCAGTTTTTATTGGTTTAGGAGAGAACCCAATGACAATGTACACGTGAAGTGACCACCGACATTTGGCAAGTAGACTTGCAAACCTCCTCACAGAAATCAGCTTTGGTTCAAGTGGGGCTTGAACCTGCTTAAAACACTCGATCAGGGAGGCCCCACTTCATCCACAGGGAACCGTTATAATCCTGCTTTTATTATCGCCAGTTGCATGATTCCAGAAAAATGTTCCTCAATGTTATTTCCGGTTTCGATAATATATAGATAGCCCCGATAGCACAATGGGTAAAAACATCCTGCAAGTGTTCAGAAGGTCCTGGGTTCGATTTTTCCTCTTGCTACATTTCAATAATTTGGCACTCAACTAAATAACCCACTGTAGAATGTTTAAAGAGTCTCTTAGGTTTCTTTATACAAAATAAATTTAATGCACTAAAAAGTAAAAATATTTCCATTTACTTTACATACATATTCACGGAAGTATCAACATTTTCAGAAATTCTTTATATTTTGTTGTTTTTATGTAATGTAAATACTTAGTATAATATTGAGACAGTGAAATTTACCTTCGTCATCCTTCGATGGCAATTTATCCTTCACTGGTAATTTAAACGGTTTCCCTAGTAATGTCGGCATCACTAACACGTCATATTCCTTGAGGGCTTCATTGTAAGCTTCTGTTAAGCGCATATTTAGATTTTGAGCTTTTGCATAAAATTTGTTTTGATAATGTTTTTCCATATATTCTCCCCAAATTGAACACGTTTTGGCATTTCTTGGCAAATCATGTCTACGTAAGTTGAATCCCTTTGCCAATGCCTCTTGTAAAGACAAAGCGTAGTGGCCTTTCCATCCATATCCATTTCCTGTAAAAGCAGAGGGAAGAGTGACATTATTGGTCGTCTCCACTTTACATAAATTAATTTTATTTGTATAAGTTGCATAGGAAATTTATTCTGTCTCTCCTTTCCCCTTCTCTCTTTCACTCTAAATTTTTGAGTTTTGAAAATAAAATTTCAACTTACCATTTCCTTTCATCATAATTTGATTGCTTCCTTCAAATTCAATTACAGTCCATATTGCCATTCCTGTAATAAATTATGTCGGATTTATGCTGCTAAGGCGAAGTACGGATTACTGTTGATATCAGGAAAGTTTTAGTCATGCAATATATCGAAATATATTTTGTGTAAAATTGAACATTGATTTTAACAAATATGAGTTACTTAAGAAAATTTTTATATCATCAGCAACAAAGTCTTTTTGAATTCAACAACTCAATTTCCATTACACTTTACTATATGTATTTGGTTACTGATTTCAAAATTGTTAACAATAAATGTCAAGAAAAATTAATTGAAATCTTTTTTCGATTAATTGAAAAGTAATTATATTATATGACACATCTGGATCCAGTAGCACAATACATTGTTAGATTTAACCAATGGTCAGCCTATTGAACTTTAACTTTGGTTAACTTCAAGTTAAAATTAACAACATATTGTACAATTGGATCCTGGTTGTAAACAAAAAACATTTTTTTCCTTTATCATATATTTCCTTCTGCACTTTTGTATATCACATATCTAAAAATCAAATACTTCTAAATCGACAATGACTTACCATCATTATGCATAGGAATGGATACCTCTGACACTTCGACACCTAATTTGGTCATTTTGTTAGCTGCTTCCCGGACACATACTGCTACTTCAACTTTCGCCCCAATAAATCCTTCCTTTAGGATTCCAATTTTCTTACCTTTGATATCAACATCAAGCTGAAGTGTATTATATTTCAGAAAACGATTATTTTATCCATTTTAAAATTTCATTTGTGTCACTATATTTCAATGTAGTTTTCAAAACAAATGAGGAAACCGCTATGGTTGTTAATCTTTTGAGATTTCAATACAACCGGAATCAAACATGCTTTTGATATCGCTTGATTCATGTTCTTGTTTTCTTGTGACAGACATTACCATTATAAAAAGTAAAATATAACTTTCTTTGTAAAATAAATCAAGATTTTGAATCAAAATAAATTTCATCATTTCAGATATCTTTGATTATCCAAATTTCCTAGTTTCATTTTCAGTAATGGAATAACAATTCTTTTATGTCAAATAAACGTTAGATGTAAATCAATTCTATCAAATATTTCCCTAGCTTTATTCTTCACATAGTCCTGTTCACCTCTAACGACTTCTTTGTGTTTTCACAACTGTAACAATACACCTACCATTTTGGTGTACTGTGGTACTTTGAGTCCGAGTGGCTGTCTTGGGTCTCTACCATCATCATACCCAGCAATTGCCTACAAGTCATGTATACTTTAGTTAGTTCTAAAATCGATGCTACAGACTCGTATACGCATGTTAACGTGTTTTACAATATTTCGTTTATATACAAATAACCATTTAGTTGGTAAATACTATTAATCAAATATTGACAAGAAAAAATCGTCCTTGACCTGTATTCGTGAATGCAACAATACCAAACGATATGTTTATTGCTGATATGCAAACACAGAGAAGAGTTAAAATGTGGAAATGCTCCTTCCGGTGTGTACTTCAAAAAACTTTTCTGATTGATCAGAATTTCTAGGATTTCGGCTTCAAATGTCTGATCTGATTGGTGAAATTAGATATGTGATCAATGATAACTACAGTATGTCAATATTTTAATGTTCCTATAAAACAATGTCACATTCGCCGTGCATACAGTATGGCATCAATATGAGCACTATTCTAGGTGAGCGAAATGAGGTCTTTTTGTTAAGGGTTAGAAAATGAGTGGCACATATGTACGATGGATAACTGATAAATGTTGAGCATCATATGTCTTTTGAAAGACGTATTGCATTTTTTTCAACATAATAATAAATATCCTTCAGTGTCGATATACTTTTACCACCGATTAAGAGCTTGGCTCAATGCCACTTTTAAAGAAGTTTTGACTGTCCAGAAAGTCCTCCAATGCATGTATGACGTCATCATATGTCTGGAAATGGGTATCGGAAATGGCCTTTTTCAATTTTTAGGAATAGATGGAAGTCTGATGGGGCGAGATCAAATGAGTAAGAGGGATGTTGAATCAATTGAAAACCATAAACATTAATGACAGTCGTAGCAATGAAAGACTTGTGAGCTGGGGCATTGTCCTGGTGAAACAAGATACCTTAACCAAGTTTGATCTTAATTTTACGATTAACTTCCAAAGAAGCGATTAATAATATGTCACCCATAACACAAACATGGTCTTTAGTGTCCTTTCAAGGGGTTGCACAGTGACAGGCTTTCCAGGACAGGGGTTCTGCTTAAGGGGCGTCCTCTCCTAGTGTTGAAATGTGCATGTCTGCATGAATAGCTTTAAGTGCTAGACCTTTCTTGAATAAATATTGAATTTCAGCCCTTTTATGAAATTTTGCATGTATACTTAATTTGATAAGTTGATATAAATAGAAATTCTCAAGAAATCAGTGATTGGTCACTTACATTCACAGAGCAAAATCTAAAATGCACCAAAATGTTTAAATCTGTCAGACCACTAAATAATGACTGCACCAATTTAAATCGTTTTACAACATCACCGATCCGACTTCTGGTCAAAGCGGCCATCTTGACGGACAAAGTTTTGATACTTACCTCCAGAAGAGTAGCACAGTCTTTGACAGTCCTTGCCATTGGTCCTGTGTGGTCAATAGTATGTTCTATCGCCATGATTCCCGTGTATGGTACCAGACCAAATGTTGGTTTCAAACCAACTATTCCACAACAGGAAGCTGGAATCCGAATTGACCCACCTTGATCACCACCTATAGCCATATCCACGATGCCACGAGTAACCTAAAAATCATATTTCGAATAAAATTATTTGGGCGTATCATTATTATTTGATTAATGTCGAGATCAGATCTGAACGTGATAAGCAAATTTTAACATAGACACGTCAATGCATTATGCATATTATAGCATCATCAACTAAGAAACTGAAGTAAAATATTTCTTATATAAGTAACACTTATTTGTAAAATTATAGATAACTAAAAAGATCTTTTACATTTTATAAATTCAACGTTTCAAATGTGAAATGAATTTTTATTTGTTGGCTGCTTCAGAATTAAATCGTGTCTTCAGTTTAAATTGTAATATAGTTCTCTATTTATTTACTGAATACATATAGGTTCTACAATGCGTGTTAGTTCAGTATCATGTTTATTTAACTCGGTAAATCTCGTCTTTTTGAAAGTTACTAACCAGAGTTAAATAAAAAATGATAATCTACTTACACGAATTGAACAGGTTTCTAGCATAACTGTAAACTTGCAAAGTATGAAACATTACATCATGTCTAGATTCACTTGGACTCTCGTTATCATGTTAGATCTGCATCTCGTGTCAATCACATTTCCCCCAAAATCACATCAGTAAGTCAGAAGTCAGAAACCGTACATTGTTAGAGGCTTCACAAACGGACCCCCTCCCTCAATGTGTTACATCACAAACTTCGATTGCCGGCAATAGGCTGATGCATCTTAATGGAGATTTTCAGAGTAGGCCAATTTTTCAATAGTAGGTCATGGTAAAAATTTGATTATTCAGCCAATAATTTACATGGTTAATCAACCGCAGCCTCATTAAACTGTTTGAGAGTAGTATAACAACACGAGATATGATAGAAAAAGTAATTAATTAAAGGCATGCTGTCACTCAAAAGCGTATTTTTTTCACCATTGACAATTTTATGGGTTTTGATGTGAAAAAGCCTGAAATAATGTTTTTGTGTCGAAGAATATTAATATGGTGTATAATTGACATTTTCAGAAGTTATTACGTCAGTAATATCTTATTTATTATGCAATGACATGGATTCCAAAGACACTTCTAATAGGCTAACGGACAAAGTTATTTTAGACAACGACCCTGACTCTTATCATTGGTGCTGAGGTACGGAGGTACTGTAATAATACCGACCAAATACCTTTTAAGCTCATATATATCCTGATTTTGTTCCAGTTAGATGTTACACCAGATCTATTTCATTTTTTGCAGAATTTATCAATGACCGCTTTTCACTATTAAAATTGATACAATCCAGTATCTTTGTTTTTGTTTACTTGAATTAACATGCACGAAAAGCTCTCAGATTGAGTTCAAACTGGAAGTTACATGAGTTGACCTCAGGTCAAATTAAATTGTTGTTATACTGCAAAAGAATTCAACAAAAGCTTATTTTACATGTTTACACCAAAATACACTGAAATGTTAATATCTATGATCGAATATTTGAAATATTGTGTTTAATAAATTTCCGATTTTATTACATTTAAAACAAAACCAAAACTTTGAGACGCTGAGCGACACTATGCTTTTTAGCAACGAATCTATTTTTATTGTTTCGTCGTTCTACCATCACACTGCGCATGAATACAAAGCTAACCTCTAACAAGTACTAAAAGGAGAATTGGAGGTAAAACGTGATGATGTTATTTGTTTGAACTGCAGTTAATTATGCCATTATGACATCGCATCATCTTGTACTTTTTTTTAAGGCAAAAAGGTAATTAGCTCATTGTAACTTCAGATACTGAATTCTTTTATCAGAAATTGATACGAATGACATAAGGCAAACAAAACATCGTAAAGTTAATATCATGTAACTATTTTATATACACAAAAACGTGTTTGATATATCATAATGATTATACATTTTTAGAAATTGCAATGTACTTAGAATTATTCATCCATTACTGGTTTCTTAATTATCAATAAACGTCTTTAGCTCTACGTAGACATCTTTGTTTGCGCTGATATAGTCTTTCGTGTATCTAAAAATGGGCCATGTTGTCAGTTTTGCTTTATGCATGCATGGTTCCATATTAACAGTTAGCAGTTTATATAAGTATTTTCTTTACATACTAATGACGCACTGCCAGAACTAGAACCACCAGTAGTTCTTGTTGCATCGTGTGGGTTCCTAACAGGTCCTGTAGAGGAGGTCGCGCTGCCAGCACTGAAACACAGGTCTTCACACACAGATTTTCCTAAAATCCGTCCACCTGCATATAAGAATTAGGCTTATTATCTAAATGTAAATACACGCATGCATTTGTAATTTATTCTTTTTATTCTATAGTTTGTATTGACATTTTTTTTAAAATTCGAAATAACACCACACATTAATTAGAAGATCAGTATTTTGCGTTTCAGTGAATATATTACTAACCTAATCTATAATCATCACAATCGGTAGCGCACTCCACTCTTGATCGTGAGTTCGAGTCAAGCCGGCGGCAGGTTGGTTTCCTTTCCTTCGGCACGTTAAAGAACCGTCACTGCTCAATGGCCGGCAATGGTGACGTCTCCGTATGAGTGAAATATTCTTGAGTGGGACGTTAAACAACAATAAACAAACAAACAATCTATAATCATCACAGAGAGCACACAAGATGTTTGCATATTACCTAAACTATATAACTCGCAAAACAAGTATATATACAACTTGGAGAAGAAGATTTCAAATAAGACGGACCACATCAAACACTTAAGTTACCCTCCCTTTCCGGAATCGCATCACTCAGTGTACGGTTCATGAAATTATATTTAGATTTGACATTCTATATCTACTTTTTAAATAACATAACTAAAATGCAAATACCTGTTTAAGACAAAAAAGAAAACTGCTTTATCTGCATGCGTGCAGTCTACACTCTTTTCTAAAAATACCGTTTAAAACGATCGTCTTGAGCATTATAACTTTGGTATTATGTTTGTAATATTTATAACCACTAGGTCGTTGCCACTGCTGGTGGACCGTTTGAATCCCCGAAGGTATACATAAACCTAGTATCTGGTATTTCGGTACCAGCTGATAATCTTATACTAAAGTAATATTTGCCACTGATAACACCATTTAAATTCCAACATTTTATACAGCTAAGATAGTCAACTGTTTAAAGTGGTTACTCTTAGACGGATTTCGACTATGCTATTAGATTTATTATTTGGACTTGTATGATACCACTTTCCCTTTAGAACCTACCTACCTACCTACCTACCTACATATGAATCCCTTTTTATGGGGTAGAACCAACTCTAGGGATATTCAAAAGTATTTATAATCTATTATTGCTAACTAGGATACTGTACTGTTTTGTCGGTTATGTGCATTTCCTTTATAATGCTATAACACTTCGAAAAGCATTACATGACCCCAATATTGAAATTTTCGAAAAAAAACTCGAAGATTTCTCTTTGGCACATAATGAATAACCCAAACGTATTTGCATTTTGCTACCCAATTGACCTGCTTCAGTAGCAAATAAGCATGTTACAATAACTTTACCAGACAAAAGGTCCGCTATAGCAAATATTGTTTGGGTGCCCTACCTGCATCTAATATCCTTGTGACGACTGTGGCATCTATCTCTGGGGTGTAACCTTCCAGTACTTTGCTGCCATTCATCATAGGAACTCCAGCAACACATACGTTATCTTTGATTGCCAATGTTTTGCCGGCAAGCAGACCGGAATCTGCGCCTTTAATGTCACAGCGCCAGTACCTGAAAATTGTAGTGGGACTCATATAGCGAATTGAAATTGAAAATCAGTTAATGATGTATATAATTAAGATAAATTATGAACTGTAAGTGCAAGTTGTGATTTTATAAATGTACCAGTCTCTACATGTTGTTTGTGATATATATTTGTATACTATAAATAAAACTAAAAAAGGGATTCATAATGTTGGACGGATAAGTGAAACGATACCCGGCAGTTTAAGAAACAGAGATTTACATATCACAAAACCAATTAAAGTAGACAAGTATATATAGAAATACGAAATATACAGCTGAGAAGCAACAGATACATTTTACCATTAACTTTAGTGAGTCGATATTGATGAACAATGTGGCGCTATTTACATAGCACTTTTTTTGTTAACGTTCGTTGAATACTATTAATATTATATTGAATACAATATCACACATTAGTATTATTTTGTGAACGGTATTTGGAATTGTGTACACTTGATAGTTTCCATCACACACACACACACACACACACACACACACACACATATATATATATATATATATATATATATATATATATATATATATATATATATATATATATATATATACATATATATATATATATATCACTAAACTGGCTAACGACACGGACTAAATAAATGACATTTTGCTGCAATCGGGATGCTGTCCCTCTTCATGACACCTTATCTCACCTCTAAATATATTTGTATGTTGTATAATTACCACTATTCTTTATATCAAATGTTTCCATGATATATCTTTAATTTTATAAACCTTTTTATAGCATAAAGCAAAATACGTCCTTATACGATAAAGGTTTTGGGAGAGCAATTTCTACCACTTTAACCCTTCCAACCCTATGGACCATAGTAGACTAGTCTAAACAATAGAAAAGAGCATACCTTTTACATACTTAGGGGTGAAAAGGTTAAAGCAATGCATTGTAAGTGAACGAACAGTGATAATAACAAAACATAAATGTAAATATAATTTCAGTAAGTGGGTGATTTAAGTTGATTTAGTGTTAATATGGCTGCAATTCTACTCGAATGGTCTATTAACATCAAAACACTATTTATTGCGAGTTCTTTTTTGTAGGATATAGGTCTCGGAAGTGTCCGCTGTCTCTAGCAATTCAAATGGTAAGTTTTAAAAATGTATTCCGTACTTGCTTATAAGAAGATTTATCTCCCATTTGCCGAGTTATTTCCTCTCTATAGCGGGTATGTAGGTAAAATTTTGTTTTTCGGCTAAAAAGTCCTTATACTTACAGAGCTAGCTAAAATTTATCTAACTTAAATGTTAATCTTTCATGTTTCTTTTTTAAAAAGTTATACTGAGTTCATTAGGCTGTTTAAAGTTTAACGTGAGAATAAAAAGTTGTTTTCCGTCCAATTTGTTCATTAGAAGATCTGTATTCCGCAGATCGAGAATGATAAGTGAAAAAAATGACTTTAACCAAACAAACAGATAGATGTATTCAGTAGGTAAGTGATTTAAATCGATGTAGTCTAAATATGGCTGCACATTTAGTACAGTCACCGAATTATTGACATAAGAATTGTGATTACCAAGAATCATCCTCGGTTTCCCTGAAGCCAGGAACTCTGGGATACTTGACAGGAAGTTGTGGCTCTACCAATTCATAAACTCTTTGATACGCCTGTAGTAAGCCTTTGAAATTCTCTGTTAAAGTAAGAAGGTGAAAATATCATGAAAGAGATTTTATGAATTATGAATAAAACAAAATAATATAATCTAATGTCGCTGAGTAAGGATAATAAGAACTGACAGCTGACCAGTATATTTATAATGTATGATCAAGGATTCACTTATATAACATGGCCAAAAAAATTTTTTTGAAAAAGCCAGATTCGCGCTGCATATTGAAACACAAAACCAAATTTCAAACTTAACAAACAAACATGGAAGAAAATATAATAAAAAAAATCGAAGTTTCTGTCAAGATGGCCTCATCAGTTGAGCTTGATTGTAAATAGATGAATAGTTCCGAAAGGAAAAAAACACACAAAACTGTCTAAACCGTGTAAGAGCTATTACTGTCAAAAAAGGAAATAATGTAACGTTACTATATGATTTGAGCTCATTCACATAGCTTTCCCTCAGAATGAGAGGTGGAGCCTCTGTGGTCGAGTGGTTAGAGTATACCACTTTGAACCATGAAGTCACTTACTTCCGGTCAGCGCAGGTTCGACTCATGCTGGAATCTAATTTTTTTTTTTTTGTGAGAAAGTGTGCCACTTTACTTGTGGAAGTCCGGTGGTCTCTTCCTGGGTACACTGTAACCGGATTCTCTTCTTCGCCAATGAAAACTTACGTTATCATATGACTGAAAAATTGATGATTGAGGCGTAAACCACTAATCAAAATTCAAAATTCAAATAGAACGAGAGAATGACTTAAAATAATTATCAAGATTACCATGCATCTCACTTAACTCTTCAGTTGTACATTTCATTTTTAGATCACGTGATATCTGTTGAAGATCATCGATCGACGGTAATTGGATCGCTGGACTCTTACGTAGTTCTGTGAAATAAATAAAAATGTTTTCGTTTAGCAGATCAAAACTGGTTCACATTAAGGTCGGCCCAAAAAGCACATAACAAAGAGAATACTTGGGAAATTGTTGAAATAAAACTAAAAACGCTAATTACATTGTACACAGCTGTGCATTCCCATCGAATCTTTAAATATCTGATACTGTCTGATAGACTGAAACAATGTGTAGACCAGCACCTGTTAACCATTAGGCAGGATTGAGGAAAAATCCGAAAATGTCCAGACCAATGTGTCATACATCGCATGATCATTGGGCAACTCATACAATAAATTTTACCTTTGTACATCTACTTTATCGACTACGAGAATGCCTTTGATGGTGTACAAAGGAAACTATGATATTCAAGACATTAAGGATTTATTTTTGATGGAATAATGATCATGATGCTACAGGAAGGAGATGTCAAAGAGAAGATCCAAGTCAAAACGGTCTTCAACATGCTTACGAAAGTGTGGAAATATCAGGTTATTACGTGAATATTTTAAAAAGTTGAAACATGAAGAATGACAGGTTGGTTACACGGGCGTGCAGAGAGAGAGAGAGCGAGAGCGAGAGAGAGAGAGAGAGAGAGAGAGAGAGAGAGAGAGAGAGAGAGAGAGAGAGAGAGAGAGAGAGAGAGAGAGAGAGAGAGTATCTTTATGCAACTGCCTGGAAAATGATTTTTTGTGATGTGCAAACAGAACTGGATTGCACAACCGACACATTGAGGGCAGAAATTATTCCTTTCGCCGTGATGTTTGCAGAGGTCCGCTTTCAAAATACACATGTTGGTACCTTTAATATAGTTAATTTTCGTTTTCAATAATGACATAATAATGCTTCATCTCATTGTTGTGTTTTCTCTCAGAGATTGACTAGAGAATGCTGATTTATCTTCATCTATCAAAGTAGAAGAAACTTTAAAAAGTCTAACTATTTCTGTATCTATGATAACCTATAAATTTATCTTCTTCAGTTTGCAGTTTTCTATTGACACTTATGTTCAGCAATGAAAGATTCACTTTGCACCTAAACAATAGACCTTTTTTCCGAGTTGTTCCGTTACGTTACGGTTCGACATAACAGTATGCAACTTAAGAAAAAAAAAATAACGGACAGCAATACTTTTGGTTAAACATTTTATCTTATCTTTCCTGACAAAACAGAACGGAATCATAGAACATGGAAAAGGGCTGTTGAAGCAGCATTCTCATTTAAAATATAATTTGACAGAAAGTGTGTGTGTGTGTCTGTGTGTGTGTGTGACTGCGTACATGTGTGTGTGTGTGTTAACTAGCAGATAATTCTAATCACAAAATAGACAGGCAAATATAATCATTTTGTGATTTGATAATGTATAAAGTGATAAGACCTACAAATGTATTTAATTTTTGTACAGCCCATCTTGATTAGTAAATACATTTATTAAAATAAATAATTGCTAGATCAAGACAAAATACAACATAATTATACTATTTTTATCTTTAATTAGGGCAATATCCTGATCTTGAATTAACATATATACATGACCGCACCATATATACTAGTAAACGAAACATCCAAACTAAACATTTGTAACCTAAGCTATTGTGTAACAGCTGTCTGCACGAAAAAAGAAACTGACATCTTCACAAGTCAAGATTTTCCGATCCACGCCAATCCTCATACACCTTGACACTGATGGCGGCATCTAGGGCCGATCTAAAATTTAATTTAAATTGACCCAACACTACTGACCCCTGACATTAGCGAATGAAAAGACTTAGCCTGCACGTCACCATTATTTTGTGTTTACGGACTTCGATCGATTATAAGGCACGTTCTGATTGGCTCATTAAACGATAGTTGCGGCCAATAGAAATCTCCGCCTCGAAGTCACAATATACAGGCCAAATCTGTCACGATGTATTAGGAACAAAGTGGATCAGAAAACCTTAACTTGGGAAGATGCGCCACTGAGTAACGTGTTACTCCTACATTTTTCTCCATGAATACACAACAAATTTTTACAATGTAAATATCTACGTGATTGCGATACGTCGTTACGTCATTAACTCTGAGGAGGACGACGATTACGTGAAAATGCCAGATTGTTAAAGATACCCTAACTAAATGCAGATCAGTTATCAATCGATTTAACGAGCTGCAAAGCACCCAAAACTTCTCTAGATCGAGGAGACCGAAACATCCTAGGCGCGGTTATTATAGACTGTTAGAAATGGTAGGAGGAAGGTGTTGAGTGAAATTACCCGTGAATTTAGTGTTGGATATAATAATACAAATCTCAGTAATTTAGAACTGTACAACGTCCTGGGAATAAAATGTACCGACGTGTTATGCGAAAACGGATGGACATAAAGGAAGTCAATAGAAGAAAACGCTACGTGATCTTTACAAAAACGAAGATGGACTGAATAAAAACTGGAAGCATGTAATATTCAGCGGTGAATTTTTATAGTTGTAATTGTAATAATCGTGTTTTTTTATGATGATCGACTAGTTTGGCATATCGCCTCGGTTGTATGATGTCTGTCGAAGGAGGGCTTAATAGATCTCTTTCCTTTAAGATCCTGGACGTCGTCACTTGGTTTGGTCCGGGAACTTTATGTCACCAAACCGGAAAATTGTTGGTTGGTTGTGTTGTTGTTTAACGTCCCACTCTAGAATATTTCATTAATATGGAGACGTAACCAATACCGGTGAAGGACTTCAATGTTTGGCCTATGCTCGGCACATAAGGGCATTGAGCAGTGAGGACTCTTTAACGTGCCGACACCTACTGTGACACGAGACCTCGTTTTTTTTCTGTCTCATCCGAAAGACAAGAAACTAACCTGCCGCCGGACTCGAACTCACGACCTCACGATCAAGAGTCCAGCGCACTACAGACTGAGCCAGGCCGGCTCAACTGGAAATTTTAAAGCAGAAAAATACATTTATATTCTTGATAATTATTTGTGGTCAATTTTAGTCCGTCATTTTACCAACCAAAATTATATTTTCAAGATGACATCGTCCGTAAAACAGCACCTGTTGTGGCGAGATTTAAAATTCAGAATAACATTCGATGTTTGGTGTTACCAGCACAGTCCTCGGACTTGCATGTAATAGAAATTCCTTGGCTCAGGGTTAAGCAAGAACTTCAGAGACTGACCGCCGAAATAAACAAAGCAGATCAGCTTTTCCACCCTAATATAACTATTTGGTAAAATTTTTCAGCTTGATAAATTAAGAATACATATCAGTCCATTCCATGAAGAATAATGGCTTGCATACGATCTAAAGGACACCTGACAAAGTACTGAAGGTCAGTGTTTTCTGGGGCGTATCCAGGAATTTTCAAAGAGGGGTGTAATTTTGTTTTTTGTTATTGTTTTTTTTTGGGGGGGGGGGGGGACGCAAAACGCGTGAAATATGGTGCTTTCAACATCTGTTTAAAGAGTTGGACATCATCGATGTTTAAATTTTACGATTTTTAACCGATAAAAACTCAAGGGAAAATCGTATACATTTTTATCCAATGCTTGTTTCCCCATAAATTTTCATATTCATACATGCTGAGACGCAAACAAAAATTCTTTACCGATATGCAGGGCAAACACTTGAGAGAGTAACTGCATTAAAACAAAGTGTTGTCAAAAACCATAAAATCCCAAATCAGACAAAGCCAGGGTGGATCCAAGATTTCAAGTTAGAGGAAAGGAATAGTATATAATTGTTTCGCCGAGCGTGTCGAGGCGCGAACATTGTGGTAATTTATTTTTATTTATTTTCTTTTTATTAAAAATATATAGATTTAAACAGTTTTTTCATTTTTTTACTTATTAGTTGGTTTTTACTATACATACATCTATATTTTTGTGTCAAAAGGAGAGACGTACGCCCCCCCCCCTTGTACCCGCCTATAACCTTTGTTCACTACGGCGAGTTTTGTATTCTAAGCGAGACAACTCTTGAAAAAAAAGGAGTCAACTTCCGCGAATACATTTGGCATGGCGCTGTTAATTTTTATTCAATATGCGAATTCACTTTAAATCATATTTTAGAAATAATAGTAGATTCCATTTTTATGTAATCGAATTATTGTACGTCAGTTTTATATATCGATATGGTACAGAGATACATACGTGGTGTTCCACCAGGATTGGCTTTGTCTTCTTCCGCCATATTAATCAACTTGTCGCCCTGGTGAAATGTCCACAACACTTGCTGTATTAGAGCTTAAAGTAATACGGCGACCTTCGCGAAACAAGGATATATAAGCATGTATCACCCGTAAGGGAAAACAAGCTGACAAAATAGGTTTTAGTTTACATATTCGACGTTTTATACAAATATATATGTCATAGGGACAAAATATTAATTATATATTTACTTAATGATTTTAATATTTTGTAATTAATTTGTCTGTCAGTATTCGTCTCCGTTTAAGTCCGTAGTAAATTATTGTTTTCTTGTTAGTCCGTCACTGTATGTTATGTGCTCTATTGTCTATATTGTTATGTCATGTGATGTTGTTGGTCGAGAGTTGTTAGAGTGGTCAAGCAAGTTTTGTATGAGTTTTCCCGCACTTTTTAACTTACTTACGACATTCAGATGAATGCATCAGAACAGGAAAGATGTTTTAGCGGTCAATTATAAATTATATGTCTAAATAAGTTCATTTATATGGTGAGTTAAACTTATTTTAACTTATGAACTAATTATTTAAATTCATAAATTATCATTTAATATAAAATAATGAAGTGTATAAACTTCCTAACATTTAATTATGATACTTATGTCGTATGAAAATAACATAAATATTTTGGTCTATACAATATCACTTTTGAATTTTACTATACTACAGTAATATATTGCATCATTATGAATTTGTATGAGAGAAGAATGTAAGAATATTTACTTTAATTTTGTAGGTCACCTTCTTGTATAATAAACGATGTAAAGATTGAAAAAGTTATTTGTCTTTCAAAGAAGTACAAAGAACCTGTGACATATATATATATATATATATTTAAAAAAAATCCCAGGTTGAAAAAAAATCAAATGTAAATAATAGGAGAGTAAACATTTGTAGGCTATTTTTATGTGGATGGCAGGGGAACCAATTCCATTTATTATATGCTATATATGCATGATAATTATGTTATTTTTTTAAAAAGAAAATATTTATCTTTTTAACCTTTAACTAAAAGTTTTAGTCTAGATAACCTGGCATATTTGTTGTATCAAAATGCGCATCTAATAGAAAGTTAAGTTAGGCCTAAAGGGGCATTGGCCGTTATTACCAAAATATTATTTCATTTTTTTCAACTTTTACATGATGTACAATCAACAAAAGCTATACACAGGTATAACAAACTTATATTCATATATATATTGTGAATATAAGGTCAGGTCGAGTGTGGGATGATTGTAATTGCCAAACTTGGTTTCTTGAGCAATTTTCACAAAATATATAGAAATTTAAGAATTTTTAGCATGTGTATCTCTATTTGAATATCAATGTAAGTAGTAAGATAAAAACAAATGTCATATGTCCCTTTTTAGTAAGTCGCCAGACCTTCAATACCTGCAAGTACATCAAGTGTACAATACATTATTTTAAAAATGTGTGATGTTAAATGTTGTTTTCATGCTTCATATAAACTGAATATTTCAAGTCTCACTTGGTCACGCTATTTTTTGTTTTATCTAAAATCAATTTAGGCCTAACTGAATGTACTAAAAGTACTTGACGAATGAAAAGCTCAGATTATCTTTATGGCATATCTCATAATTGTGTAACAGGCCCTGGGAAAAACAAATATATTAATTACACGACAGCTTTACAATGGTCCTTTAGAAATTACAACCCGAGTCAGGACAAAGGATGTAACTTCACAGCAGACGACTTTATTTAAGAAAAGACGATAAAAACACACAAAAGACAAAACCATATACAGACACTTAGGTCCGATGTCATGTAGAAAAGTGACCTGCATAGAAAAACTACAAGGGTTCATTATTATACATATAAATCATACTCGGGGAGTTGAAGAAAATTGACCCATACCTGTAGAAAAATGTCCTGGTCAATTTTCTACGGATTTAGAAAAGTGCATGTATCAAAGAGAATATGAATAGCGGGTTTTTGACACACAGATACCACTTGGAATTTCAAGTTATGGTATCACGTAACGGCTCAGTGATTGAAAACCTTGATTGATGATCACAACCTCTCATCTCCAAGATGTGGGGTCGAATCCTGCTCGGGGCAATTAAAATTGACATAAGACTTTTCTCTATCTAATGTAAGAAGGAAGTCATTTCAGATCATCGTTTGTTTCTGGCTACTCTGGTGCCCTCCGCCATTGAAATGAGTATGTTCCATATATGACCTGTACCACCATTCACTGACTTTGTATTCATTCGGAAACTGTAGATTTTAACTTAACAATCATGCATACACAATTTGAAGGACATCCGACACCACCTTCTCCCTTCTTTTTACATTTTCTATTTTTTTTTCAGGAACCAGTGGTCCAATTTTCACCAAACTTGGCAAGCAGTATCCCCATATTATAAATCCCCATATTATAAATATCTGCTCCTGCGGATGACTGCTGACTAATTGCATACACCTGTGGCAACAGTGAACCACAGTGATTGAAACAGGGATGACAAACACGCTTTAAATGCCGTTCCACCCAGTACAAGCACTATTCAGCATTCATAAAAGATTAGATGATTACATAATATAGTGTTGTGTTCTGGGCACAATGATTCTCTTCCTTCTTTGCAACTGAAAGGCAACTACTTGTGGATGTACATTATTTGTAAAACTCAAATTTACCATACTTCTATTTAAAAATGACATCATACTAGACTTCTAGGTGTTATATTTACATACTTTCTCAGGGTTGTGATTAGGGGCAGAAAATCCTCATATATATATATATATATATATATATATATATATATATATGAGGATTTTTCTATATATATATATATATATATATATATATATATGTATGTATGTTAGAATTTTATGTTAAACCTACAAACTTTATTATAATTACGATATCTGAGTAGTATTAGTGTGTCTCTGCAAGATATTACTATATCTCTCCTTTTATTGCTTTACATGTACATTAAAGTGTATTAATATGTTTACTTCAAAATTCAAACACATAATACATAATTCAATTACACTACATAGGTAACCTATAGACCAAGTTTGAGGTCTGTACCTCTATCCACTGCCAAGAATTTGCTTCAACCAAAATGTTGATCCCCGTTCCCATTACTTAACTACTTTGATCCACCCACCAAAATTCAAAATCAAAGGTTGTGATAGATAGTTCGTATCAAGGTCAATCTACATGTGAAGTTTCAAAGAGATGTTATCTTTGGTCTTCCCACAATGCAAGAGCTAAACCAGATTGTTGACACAGACAGTGCACCTCCATTATTACTTTGACCCCCCTCTAAAATTCACCAAGTAAATATATTGTTAAATTGCTTTAAATATACTATTTTCAAGTTATAATAAATTATTGAAAATTCCCCATAGGTTCCTATAGTACATATGTAAACCCAATCTCCACCCCTCATTACTTCTTTGATCCACCTTCCAAATTACAAAATAAAGATCATGATGGATAGTTCTCATAAAGGTCCATCTACATGTGAAGATTCAAAGAAATTTTATCTATGGTCTTCCCACAATCGACCTAAATGCAAGAGCTAAATCAAATTGTTGACGCAGACAGTCCACCCACTATTATAACTTTGAGCCCCTCCAAAATACAAAAAACAAAGGTTAGGATGGATAGTTTTCATCAAGGTCTATCTACATGTGAAGTTTCAAAGAGATATCATCTATGGTCTTCCCACAATCGACCAAAATGCAAGAGCTAAACCAAATTGTTGACGCAGACGGACAGAGCGACAGACAGACAGACTTTTCATAAGACGGATTTTGTTTTACAATTAGGCCAAAAAAAAGGAAAACCAAGTTGAAGAAAACCACAGCTTATGTCCCTTTTAGCAAAATTAATGTATATTACCCAGTAAACTGTGGTCAACAAATTGTACTAGCAATGTAATTTAGTGACAAATATCTATACATAAAATTCCAAACGACAATATTATACCAAGAGTCTAAAATCGGTGAAATTTCAATAAATTACATCGTGACAGACGATTACAAAAGGTAACTTAAGTCTTTGGCTAAGGTGATCTGAGTATTCAATCAAATGTTTATAAAAAAATATTTTGAAATTGATTGAATTATTGTTTGATATAAAATAATCAAACTGACACATTTAGTCCATTGTTATGGAATTATTTAATCTAACCTTTTAATATGAAACACTTTTGATTATTATTTCATATATTACATCATGTTTTCGTGTAAAATATACATGATTACACTGGTAAAATTTTGCAGTCATAAGTAACTTCATATATATTACTGCATCATCCCAAAAAGCTTGCGCAATTTGCAAAAGTGACGTCATCAAAGAATCGTCCAAGAAACATCATCCCGCATAACAAGAATGCTTAACACCCTTGATCGGAACTCTTCATATCCAAAGTTGATGTAATGATCGAAGTGAGCGAAATAAAACGACTGGATTATTCAGGTTACATCCCGCAAAGCATTACTCCATCTTCTCAAAAGCATTTGCAATTTGTAATACCGTGACGTCATCAAACAATCGTCCAACAAACATCATACCGCAAGGCAGACCACCAACAGTTCCCGCATTTATTGTTAAAGCAGGATGACCTGTACTGTTGAAGGGAGTCGTGTTTTTCCTAAGTGGAAATGCCTCTTTAAACACATCTGAAGAAAGAAATATGATATGTAAGGAGGATTAAAGGTGAAATACTCTATCGAGTAGTTAATGGTCATGTTGTTTGCTGTTACTTCGGTTTATTGTCAAATCCTCTGTATGGCGCACACACACACGCACACGCACACACACGCACATACACACATATCTATCTATCTATCTATCTATCTATCTATCTATCTATCTATCTATATATATATATATATATATATATATATATATATATATATATATATATATATATATATATATACACAGTCAACATTCGACGTTCGGAAAATTTTAGAGCGCAGAGTTGATGACATAGGCGAGTTAGCATTTTTTGCCAGTCACGACAAACCAAATACAACTTGAGTGTAATGAAGACGTACTAATGGATAACCGAAACTCTAAGTCCATTAAGAACGACATATTAGATACCAAAACGGTGTCAACACGAAGAACAATTGCGAATCCCAAACGGGATGGGACCAGGTGTCCGGATGGAGTCAGCGTCCCCTGTTAGCATGCCACACCCGTCGCAAATGTTCCTGAAAAGGTCAAGCTCGGAGTAGAGGTCATTGGTAATCTCTAAATCTGAACAGCAAAATGAACTCATTGTATATGGTCGTGTTCCAGAAAACTGTCTAACATTCCTGAAAGGAGGACTTCATATTGTTTAACAAGATCCCCGTATCGACCATAAAACTTCCTGAGTGATGATTATTAGTATTTAACAATGTATCCCTGTGTGAGTAGTTTATAGGTGGGTCGTTTGGCTCTCATAATGACGCATTCATAGGAGCAGCATACCGGGATATTAATACTCAGCAACAGGAAGTTTGTGAAATGGAAATTAAAATCGTCATAAAGGGAGGTGTGAATTAGACTATCCTTCCCAGGACGAAGTAAATCTAGATAAGAATCAGATGTGCTTCTCTCTGTCGTCTCATTGATCAGTAACATTTTGGTATGTGTCAAATGAGTCTTATACGCACCGTGTATATTTATTTGTTTAAACTTTATTACAATGAAAAAGACTTTAGTATGATGTTTAAGCATTGAAATTTACCTGATAATTTGTCATCCTTCAATGGTAATTTATACGGTTTTCCTGGCAACGTCGGCATCACTAACACGTCATATTCCTTCAGAGCTTCATTGTAAGCTTCTGTCAAGCGCATGTTTAGATTTTGAGCTTTTGCATAAAACTTATTTTGATAATGTTTTTCTATATATTCTCCCCAAATTGAATACATTTTCACAGCTATTGGCCAATCATGTCTTCGTAGGTTGTATCCCTTTGTCACAGCCTCTTGTAAAGATAGTGCGTAGTGACCTTTCCATCCATATCCATTTCCTGTAATACAAGAAGTAATCGCAGCATTATTAGTCATTTACCCCACAATAAAGCAGTAACAGAGACTGGCTCCAGCTCCTTTTTGGGTTTTAAATGTTTCATTTACCAAAGAAATATTACATTTTCAATCTGTTTAATTGTTTTTCATGAAAAATTGATCTGATATGTTCTTTAAGGAATTAAGGAGTAAATCGCCTTCATAGGAACAACAAATCTAAATGATGGTCTACAAGTAAAACATTGACTAGTAATCGAAAGTAATTCCCTACAATCTTCAATTTGTATTATTGCATCGGAGTTTTTTTTATTCTGTCTGTCTACCCCACAAAGGTACTGAAGGATGATATGACTATACTAATTCTCTGAATTCGAACATCGCAATTGTAAAAGTAACTTTTCAACTTACCATTTCCTTTTAACATGATTTGATTGGTCCCTTCATATACAATAACTGTCCAGATTGCCATGCCTGTAACAAATTACATGCGATAATGAGGCTGACCTATCCCTGTACAGGCCATGAATATTATTCATTTTGAAGTTTACTGTTAATTTTTGTACGTTATTTATTACACGTATCTTTTTGACTCAACCTACTTTCATTCAGAGTGTAGTCCAATAGGGTTTCTTTTTGCATGAAAAGCTTCAAAAGTATAATGAAGTACCAATGGATATCCAAAACTCCTAGTCCATAAGCATACACAAATAAGGTATAACAATTGTCTCAACCGGAAGAACTATTGTAAATGCCAAAAGGGATGGGGCCAGGTGTCCGGAAGGAGTCAGTGTCCCCTGTTAGCATGCCACACCAGTTGCAAATGTTCAGATGGGACTTCTCGAGTTCAGTGAAAAGGTCAAGCTTGATGAAAATGTCAAAGTCGATGAAAAGGTCTTCAGTTATCACCAGATATCTTTGGAAGTCACTGTATATTGTCGTTTCATTTATTTCAAATCTCTCAGTGATCGTTTCAGCATTTCTTTACTGGTTTCAGAATCGTCGGTTATTGATTAACATTCGAATATTCGTTCACATGTCTTGTACCAGTACATCACAAGGCAGAGAATCATTTTGTCATCACCTATTGACATTGAAATGAAAAGTAGGGTATGGGATTATCAGGTACTAAGTTCAAATTTTGATTTTCTCATTAACCGTGGTATCACGGCAATTGTTTAACATCTGCTTTTAAAATAAAAGGTCAGTCGTTAAGATATAGCATTGTAGTTATCTTTCCTTGTCTCTAAATTTATAGATTGATCTGGACAGACTACTGGAAATGCTAGCGGTGCTATAGTAAAATCCATATAACCTGGTGGGGTGGAGTCTCGTGAATCCTTTCTTGACCTGGACGAGTTTAAATTTTAGGTGATAAAGCATTAAATTTAAATTATACCGACTAAAGTATTCGTTCCTACTTGTCACCATAAGTAAGAGAGTATCCAGTGAAGAATAAAACGTTTCCCCGTGCAGCTTGTCATAGCCGAAAAGTGAGCAGACTCATCCATATGATAATCAAAAGGTTACTTCGCCAGCTTATGTGAATCGGACAATAGATATGGTGAACGTTTCATTTAATGTCTTGTAAAAGAAATTATCTGTTTCAGTCTGATTATATTACAAACATGGAATTGTTATTTTTACATTAAACTAGAAAGATAAAAAACATTTTAACTTTGAATAAAAAGAAATATGTTTTTGAAAATATATTTTGAAACATTCCCACTTCATCTCCTTACACAGCAGACATATTTGTAAACGTTTCAACGAAAAATCTTCCGAGTTCAGCTTTAAGAAAGAAGTAAAAATATCTGACAAAATGTTGGGTTGATTCTTAGAAATTAAGTACATCATTTATATCAAAGATGATAAGATGATGATTAGTTTAGTTGTATAATGTATCGACATGTCAATGTTCATTTATTTTTTTGGGATATTTTACATTACTTTCGAATGTTTTTCATATGATCCAAAACAATGTATTTTTATTTTAACGAACACATTTCGGTTATACTATAATTAATATATGGTCACTAATATCAATATTCAATGTAATACCGTAAAACTTGCTTTAGCGACCACCTGTGTATAAAGATCACATGTGTATAAAGATCACCTGGTCATAAAGACCATATTTCTGTCCCCAATAGTACCATTTGTGTACAAATCAACCTCTATATAAAGACCACCTCCCTATAAAGACTGGTTTTGCTGTGTCTCTAAGGGGACTTTATATACAAGTTTCACTGTAGATATAAAGTTATATCTATCAAAATACTAGCATTTGTCTTGATTGTTTTGAAAAAAGGGTGGTCATGTACCGCTTCTGGTTGTTAATACAAAAACAATGTTTTCTTTCATTTAACATTTCAATCAACATTTGTGGTGGCCTCAATGACCGAGTGGTTAGAGTATGGGTATATCACCTCTGGTCAACGACAATTGGAGCCCCGCTGGGAACTATGTCGATTTTATAAGAACGTTTGCAATTATATTTGCGGAAGGTTGGCGGTCTCTACAATGTGTCCGGGGTTTTCCCTCCACCATTAAAAGCTGGTCGCCACCATTTGACTGAAAAATTGTTGAGTGTGGCGTAAAACACAATTATAAAACACAAACAAAAATTTGAATATCACATATTTAGAAAACAAATAAGCCATCAACAACAATGACTTACCATCATTATGCATAGGAATGGATACCTCTGACACTTCGACACCTAATTTAGTCATTTTGTTGGCTGCTTCCCGGACACATTCTGCTACATCAGCTTCCACATCCATAAATCCTTCTTTTAGGATTCCTATTTTCTTACCTTTGATATCAACATCAAGCTGTAATATATAAGTGTTCTTTAAACAATTTTATCATTCAATGTAATAATTTCATTGTCACTATTTTTCAATGTAGTTCAAAGGTGTCGCTGACTCCTTCCGGACACCTGGGGTCACATCCTGTTTGGGATTTGCGAATGTTCATCGTGGTGAGAAAGGTCTTCACATACGAATGTCCCTAATATTTGTCCACCTGCATAGAAAAATTAGTCATTATATTTATAAGCACACACACACACACACACACACACACACACACACACACACACACACACACACACACACACACACACACACACACACACACACACACACACACATACACACACACGTGTTTATGATTTATTCTTGTCATTGTATAAACGCAGGTTCGAGCCCAACTGGAACCTAGCAATGCCATGGCTCATGGAAAAAAATCTGTGCTGCACGAAATGCTACACATTGAATTTTTCCCCATTAGAACTGCATTTTTATTCCAGGTTTTTCAAAAATGAAAAACAATCCTTATATCCATATATATATATATATATATATATATATATATATATATATATATATATATATATATATATATATATATATATATATTACCATTTTCTGTGAATCTGTGGTCAGCTGGACACGAAATTAATTGATATACATGTAATTGATTTTGCGAGGGAAGTTTTCATATAACGCAGCAGCTGAACAGTTGTGTGTCAAGCATTGAATATACAACGCAACCGGTCTGTATACTTGCATTGAAATGACAGTCGGATTGTAAATGTTGGTTCTTCTTTCTGACTCGAACCCAATACTCTATTGGAGAATCCAACACAACAAAAATAAAACATGTTTTCAATATCGTTTGATTCATGTTATAGTTGTACTGTTGCACATTATACAATTACAAAAACATAACCATATTATCAAAAAAAAAAAAATAATAATAATAATTGTTTCCAATCAAAAGATTCTCGATATTAAATATCTCTTTGATTATAAAAAAATCATTTTTTCTTACTGATAAGATTTTGTTACAAACAAGGACTCACGTTTAAACTCAACACTTCGCAAATTTTACTGTTGGTATAATGACCTCGTTTACAATTGCCGAATGAAATGTTGAGTCACCTATTGGAGAGAATCGTTGGTACCTAATCCCGTTTTTGTATCTTCCAGAGGCCCATGTTTATCCAACATTCTGTGCTTTATATATTTCGACTGCTGAACAAATACACGTTAAATATGAAATAAAACATGTTTCTCATTATGTTAAGTATTATCTCTAACTTCTTTCTTCACACAAACGTGATTCCCCCCTCTGTACACTCTCGTTTTGTGGGTTTACAACTGTAACAATATACTTACCATTTTGGTGTACTGTGGCACTTTGAGTCCGAGCGGCTGTCTTGGGTCTCTACCATCATCATACCCAGCAATTGCCTACAAAGTCATATATACTTTAGTCAGTTCTACAATCAATATCACAGATTCGTAAGCGTGTTTTTTATTACTTATATTTGGACATCAATTTGAATACTGTTTTACGCCACACTCAATAATATTTCAATTATATGGTGGTGGCCAGTTTTTAAAAGTGAATGCGAGAACCCCGTTCAAATGTACCCGGAAAGAGACCACAGACCTTCTCCAAGTAAGCTGGCACACTTTTTCACAAAAGCCTGTTCGATGGCGGTTGTTGAGACGTCTGTACCAATTGTGACGAGGATTCGTTCCTCACATATTTCATTTTGATTGGAATGTGGACTCGAGGCGGGTGTGACCGGTCGACAGGTGATGCTTTCTTATCCATCCCACCTTGATTTCAAGAGGTCTGTGCTTGTCCATTTTTGTACCGGATTTGTGCCTTTCTCCTGGACATCCTAAAAATTTATACTTTGGTATCTGGGATTTTTTATCATGGTTCAAAGCGGGATGATCTAATCACTCGATTCGCAGGCTGCACTTTTATTTATCAATGCAACAATATCCAACAATGATTAATATTTCTAATAGGTAAATCTTACTTGCAGATTTTTGATTGAATGTAATATCATATACATTTCTTTGCTGTCACTTATCATTCTAACAGATACAAATGGATTTGATTTTATAATCAAGGTGATTTTACTATGTCAGTACAAATGTATCTATAGCGATTTTAGGGCAAAGACATGAATGTGCTAATTGTTATCTTTTTTAAAATTTGATAAGTTAATAGTAATTCGAATTACTGAACACTCCGTGATTGGTTTCCTTTTGTAACAGCACTAAATCTAAATCTAACATTTCGAGCTTTAAAAGCACTAATTACAGGCTATTCCAAATTAAATTGTTTTTACAGTAACAACGATGGGTTTGTTGTTACTTACTATTAACAGATGATTTTATTTCTATGACCATAGTGGCCATTTTGGCGGACATAGTTTTGATACTTACCTCAAGAAGAGTAGCACAGTCTTTCACTGTCCTTGCCATTGGTCCTGTGTGGTCAAGAGTATGTTCTATCGGCATGATACCCGTGTATGGTACTAGACCAAATGTTGGTTTCAAACCAACTATTCCACAACAGCAGGATGGCGTCCGTATCGACCCCCCTTGATCACCACCTATAGCCATATCCACGATACCACGAGTAACCTAAAAGATAATATTTCAAATGACATTATTGGACCGTATTCAATTATTGTTGTAAAAACAGTAAAAACAATTATCGTTCCATCGCCAAAGGCGTATACGAAGTGAACGTCACGAGTTTTTCGGATGAGATTTAAAATGGAGGTAAAGTGTCGCGGCAGACATGGCACGTAAAATAACCATCACAGTATTGGCGTCAGCCTATAGCACAGGTCAAATGTTTTGGCACTTCACCTTAAGCCAGTGGCAACTCAATATAAGTGAACAATTATTGACGGAATGAAAAACAACAAACAAACAAATATTTCAATATAATTCTCTTCGTTTTCAGTAGTTTCAGCGTTGCATATTGCGTTGTATACTCGAAAATTTATTTTGTACTTGTTTTCTTTTCAGTTTGACTTTGAACTCATGTCGTGTTTGACCACGAAAGGAGATAATCACTCCTCCGTATGTCTATGTTTGTCCAATGTTCACCAGAAATGTGTACCACCTGACAGTTAAAACTTTGGTATTCACCAGAAATGTGTACCGCCTGACGGTTAAAACTTTGGTATTCACCAGAAATGTGTACCGCCTGACAGTCAAAACTTTGGTATTCAACAGAAATGTGTACCACCTGACAGTTAAAACTTTGGTATTCACCAGAAATGTGTACCGCCTGACAGTCAAAACTTTGGTATTCACCAGAAATGTGTACCGCCTGACAGTTAAAACTTTGGTATTCACCAGAAATGTGTACCGCCTGACAGTTAAAACTTTGGTATTCACCAGAAATGTGTACCGCCTGACAGTTAAAACTAATATTTGTTACTTTTGTATTAAGTCCAGTGGTACAATGTTAGTTTTTCTTACTGCTTAGCTAGAACTATTTGAGATCGGGACTAGAATTGATAGGCATATTTTTGAAAAAAAAAACAACATTTCATTACAGGATCATAATTTGTGCACATCATTTACCATAATTATTCCCCATACAAATAATGGGTGTTTTTCAAATTCTAAATAGCTGCAAATAGTTTCTTTTACATATCTTTATCATTTCAAATTGTAATGAACCTTTTAAAAAACGTTTAATGACTTTCACGAAATTGAACATCATGCCTTCAATTCATATGGTTTTACGGAATTTATTGAATATCAATAGTTACTGATTCATATACACAATGTCGTGTTTATTTTAAAATGTCTATACATTGTTCCAGATGGAATGTATTATAGTTTATAATAACCATTTTTACTAATAATCGTTTTCCCCGTGTAATCATACGCGGATATCTCTATTGAATATTGAAATAGTTTTATCCGAATCTATAAAAAGGGTCCATGTTGTCAGTGTTTTTATTGTGCATGCATGGTTACATATCAAGTTAAGTCGAGCATGTTTTACATACCAATGATGCACTGCCGGAACTAGAACCTCCAGTAGTTCTTGTTGCATCGTGTGGATTCTTAACAGGTCCTGTAGAGGAGGTCCAGCTGTTGCTACTAAAGCACAGGTCTTCACATACGGATTTCCCTAATATCTGCCCACCTGCATAGAAAAATTGGTCATTTTATTTATAAACACACACACACACACACACACACACACACACACACACACACACACACACACACACACACACACGCACGCACGCACGCATGCACGTGTATGATTTATTCTTGCCATTGTATAATTGTATATTGGTTCGAACTCAACTGGAACCTTGCTAAGCTGTTTTTGTGAGAAAGTTTTGCAGTTTACGCGGTCTCTTCTTGGGTTCTCTCCTCCGCCATTAAAAACTGGCTCCACCATATAGCTGAAAAATGTTTGGGTGTGGCGTGAAACACTTTTCAAAATTAAAATTACTATGTTTCACAAAATGATAAACTTGTTCGGTAGCGTATGTTGCGTCGTCTGTACGGATCGAGAAGAGGATTTTTTCCTCACATATTTCATTTGAATTTGACTGCAGACACACGGTGGGTGTGACCTGTCAATAGGGGATGCTTACTCCTCCATGACACTTGATCCCACCTCTGGATTTCTAGGTGCATGTTTGTCCAATATTCACCAGATTTTTATATTGTATCCTGGACATCCTGACATTAAATAAATAATAAATTTCGATATAGGCCTAATAACACAAAACACGAGAAGGTGAATATTTTACGTTTCCGTGAATTTATTTCGAATCTATCTAGAATTATCACAGAATGTAAAAAAATATATATAAATACTCCTCATAAATAATACGACATTTACCCGTAATACACTAATTTCAATTTAAATATTACATATTATGTTGGATTGAACATTTAATTGCAAATTAAAATGTTAAATATGTCAATGTCATAATGTACCATTATTTTGTTAGTATTTAAGATGTTAATCGAAGATATCCAATACTAGACTTTTTAACTAAGCCTATACCATTTAAAATTGATCAACCAATCAGCATGAAGGTTACAACACGTGGTAAGCACGTATCAAGCAAAATATGTGTATTATTTGGTTTCAACAGACGCAATACTTCTTGGAAATATTTTGTGTGTACGAGTATTTCCAATAAGATCCCATGTCAAGATAAGTCATCCTGTTTATCGCATTACTGATTCCACCTCTTGATATGAAGAGGTCCGTGTTTGTCCATTTTTCACTATATTTGTACCTATATCCTGGACATCTCAGTGATTTATACCTTGGTTTCTGAGACCTCTTACATAATTGACAATTAAATCATTAGAAACATATCTGCATGGGATCTTGGTTTCTGAGACCTCTTACATAATTGACAATTAAATCATTAGAAACATATCTGCATGGGATCTGAAGTGGTTCAGTTGTTTTTAAGAGGCATAATATTCTCCAAACTCAATCAATTAAGGTAGACAACGGACAAAAATTTCTGACATTTGGTCCTGGTGACACACAAAGGATAATTGTTGTAATGATAAAACATTGCATGACCCAAATTCTTAAATTTGTCAAAAAACCCAAATATGTCTATTTTTTGTACATAAGACATAACCTAAACATACGTCCCTACAAATACGCTACCAAATTTACCTGGTTCAATATCAAATTTTATAACTACTTTTCAAACAAAGAATCAGTTACATTGTATGTTTTTCTCTACCTGCATCAAGTATTCTTGTGACGATTGTGGCGTCTAACTCTGGAGTGTAACCTTCAAGTACTTTGCTGCCATTCATCATAGGTACTCCGGCAACACATACATTGTCTTTAATTGCCAATGTTTTACCGGCAAGCAGACCTGAATCTGCGCCTTTAATGTCACAGCGCCAATACCTGAAAATTGGAGAATAAAAAATAGAACAGATAAAGAAAACGACAACCGACTCAGAGTTTCAGTTAAACACAAAAGAGATTTAAGTACAACATAACCAAGGAAAGCCGTCGTGGCTCCGCGGTAGAATGCTAAATTCGAAACGGGGGGGGGATCCCGGGTTCGCGCCTAGGCGGAGGCGGCTGGCTTTTCCTGTCCTTCCAATGAGATAGTAAAAACCGAGGTCCCGTGTCACAATAGGTGTGGGCACGTTAGAGAACCCTCACTGCTCAATGGCCGTCAGTGCCAGCATAGGCCAAAATTCCCTTCACCGGCATTTGGTGACGTCGCTGCATGGGTGAAAGATTCTTGAGTGGAACGTTAAACAACAACAACAACAACCAATTAATGGTTAAAGGATTTGCAGATATACCATCGGTAAGCACCGCGTTGCATTTAATTAGTGAGTATATGCATGAACAAGTGCGATCTATGAAGCACGTAGCACGTGTATGTATATATATATATATATATATATATATATATATATATATATATATATATATATATATATATATATATATGTGTGTGTGTGTGTGTGTGTGTGTGTGTGTGTGTGTGTGTGTGTGTGTGTGTGTGTGTGTGTGTGTGTGGACGGTCAGTCTTTAGTCAGACCAGTCAAGACCATGTTCAGAACTGTTAGGACCAAGGGAGAGTAAACGAGTCCAAGCTATAGGATAGCAGATCACATCTTATTGAGAAATATATGAATGTAGTGCATAGGCGTCGGAAGCAAATTGAAAGTGGGGGGGCTAAACCAACTTAAAACACACACTCGCCAGAAGTGGGGGGGCTAAACCAACTTAAAACACACACACGCCAGAAACGTCTTGGGGGCTAAGCCCCAATTTTCAACACCTATGCCTATCTTTGCAAACAAAATGGGGGGGGGGGGGGGGCTAAGCCCACCCCCCCCCCCCCCCCCGGGCTCCGACGCCTATGTAGTGTACATTAATATTACATAGTGATTGGAATTTATTTGTGTGTTCGAGTGGATCTCTGGCTGTAGGAACTGTTAACAACAACGGACAGTGATATAGTTATAGTTAATAAAACTTTAATTTACTGAGTTCTTGATTTTGGCATACTTTAGGTTTAAGTAATTTTAGAATCAATTAATGACGCTGTTTTTTAAATATACATAACTTTCCTAATTTTCGTTTATCAGCAATGCTATTTCACACAGAACGTGCTTAAATCTACCGGTTTGACGAAATTAAATCAAAGTCCCTTATCTTGTTCAACTTGGTCTGTTGTGGGGGCATTTTATTTGCTATTAATTGTTGTATATAAACTATACAAAATCTTCTAAACCTACGCAAAATTATATCGATTCAAACTCATCTACACAGTATCTGTTTGTATATTGTACGTACTCAGTTTTATTGTTTCCATTCCGTGACCTGTTTTTAATTAACACTTTATATATCAGTATAACATGAACAGATATTCATGAACTGTAACATCATCAAGTCACGCGTCCGTACCACTAGTTTATAAGTCTATACTTTCTAAACATAACATTATATTATTACTTATTCAGCAACAAGTTATATTTACATACCGACTGCATTTCCCTTCATTGCAAGTATATAGAGCGATGTATTGGATTTGTCAGTACATCCAGTCACGTGACCCGAGTGTTAACCGCTTTACATTTTGGCGTAGGAATGCATGAATGAATCAATAAAGAATAGAATATCACATATTTACTTCTTATTTATTTAATCTTAAAAGCTATCCATTACCACAAAACAAAACAAAAAATCACAGAAAGAAATCGGAAAAACAAGACTAAATCTACATCTATAGCACACTGTACAGCCTACAGACCTATATCGCGATATATCTAGGTCATGTTATGATGTTATGACCAGAACCACAGACCACAAACATGAAAGTCCGCTTCGTAGTTACAAAAAAAAAAGAGGCCTAGTGCAACTTTGTCAAGCATATCTGATAAACGGGTCGATTTGTTTGCCCTCCTTAAACATTGTTCTGTTTTAATACACAACTGCTTTACTTGACTGGTAGAATATGTGTTACGATTTCGTTGTACTCGGATGGTTTGCTTCCGTATAAAAGTGAAACAGAGCGTATAAAGTTTAATTTACCCACGGTCAAAGATTTCTTTTTCTGTAACATACAATATTTTTAGACAAGTATTTTCTTATTTAACATCTGACTACTTTTAATGGGTATACAGAGAACCGGATAACATATACGCCTGAGCATAAGGACCGAATATACGAGCACCTACAATTTACTGTGATGCATTTACAGTGTGTTATAGTAAAATCGATATAACCTGGCGTGGTTTAGTCTTGTGAACCCTTTTTTGACCTGGACGAGTTTAAATGTTAGGTAATAAAGCATAGCATTAATATTACACTGACAACAGTAATCTGTCATACTTGTCACTATACATAAGAGAGTATCCAGTGCGGAATAAAAGGTTTTTCCCGTGCATCTTGTTATAACCGAAAAGTGTGTAGAATCATCCGTATAATAATTAAAGGCGACTCCGCCCAGCATCTTATGCAATTCGGACAATACAAGAGAGTGTATGTTGTGTAGATGAACGGATTAACTGGAAATTTTTAACCATCAATTACGCATGATCTAACTTTTAGTTATTCCAGGGATTCGTGTTTTTCAAAACAGTTGCCATATTTCTGCCAATACCTCCCCAACGTAAACATAATATGAATTAAGGCAATGCCTTGAATCGAGCACTGCCCCTTGTTTTACAAATGCGGGGAAAATGTTCATCTGGAGTCTATTCGCTCTTACAAAAGCAACACCCTGTCCGGCAAATTGATGTTACTCTTTAATTGTGACGAATATTTCGAACATAAACACTACTGCAAAAACTATGACCATAAAAAGTCTAAAAACATTTAATTTGATTATAGTAATTGCTGAAGCGTCTGATTGACGTTGTCCATCTTCACTGAAGAATTGTTTAAGGCTCTAAAGCTTCTGACGCAGACCTGTCACTTTTCTATGGAGGAGTAAGCATCCTATATCGAACGGTCACATCAGCCATGAGACTAAAAATAAATTCCAATGAAGTAACTGAGGAATGAATCCTCGTTGTAATCGGTAAAGACGAAATTGTGCATGATTTTATATCAAAACACTTCATATGAAAAGAAGCAAAATACCATCTGGAACAATATATGTATTGTAAGAGCGCAAGATATTTAGGAATTAAAATTGGATTATGGTGAAATTTTCACATATACAAACAAAAGTGGTGAAATGTTGCATGGATATATACGAGTACAAAGCTAGGTTTACATGTTTGATTGATTGTGATTGTGCATTGTCCTCTTGCGCATCCTACACTTGAATGATTGGATGATATAATTAGGTGGAAGAGTTTTGATTGGTTACCCCAAATACAAAACGTGATGCCACACGGATATTGTGTGGGCAGAGGTATCAAAAGGGTAAGACCCAAACAGATAATTGTCACTAACGCTTTAATATTATTCAATAATAATTAAAAATCAAATATCACAATTCATTACCGGAATAAGGGAAACATGAATAGTACGATTTAGCAGCATTGTTAGCACACACAGATTTAATTTTATGATAAAATCAAAACAATATTATAAATGAACAATCAATGATTATTACCAAACAAGCATTTAGGTGTTTTCAGTAGGCAGTCAATTTAAGTTGATTTAGCGTTATTGTAAATATAATTCTTTGATGTACAAGTAAACAGAGTTATGATGTGAACTAGATTGGCAAGGAACAGAAAATGGGATGTTTGGAAAGTCTATTCAGTTTTCTATCATTCAAAGACTGCTTCAGTGAGATGGAATAGGTGCTTACCAAGAGTCATCCTCTGTTTCTCTGAATCCTGGAACTCTAGGATATTTGACAAGAATTTGCGGTTCTACCAGTTCATAAACTCTCTGATAGGACTGGGAAATGCCTTTGAATTCCTCTGTGAAAGTGAAAAGGTGAACATATTATGAAAAAAAGAGATTTTTAAATTATCAATAAAACTAATAAAAGAAAAATCATTTAAAGTAGTTGAGTAAGGATATTTATAGCGAACACGAAGTTCCTTGATCCCATATCAGTACCTTTATAATGCATGGTTATGGAGTCACTTTGATAACATGTCCGAAGAACAATATCCGAATAAGACAGATATTAACCGCATATTTGAAACACAAAACCAAATCTCGAACTATAATAAAAAAGTTAAAAACAAGATGCCGAAGTTTCTGTCTAGAAGTCCCATCTATTGAGTTAACTAGAAATAATTAAGAAAGAAAATGTTATTGCAATATTGAATTACTAAACAAATATGTATTGTCGAAAACTTATAAGAGAAATTACCTTCAAAAGGAAAATAAAACAATATTATAATATAATCCGAGCTAATTTTGCCTTTCCATAGTATGCAAGGATAACATAAACCACAACATTACCATGCATCACATTTAACTCGGTTGTGCATTTCAGTCTTAGGTCACGTGATATCTGTTGGAGATCATCAATCGACGGAAGCTGGATCGCTGGAGTTTTACGCAGTTCTGTAAAATAAATAAAAATATTTTCGTTTAGTTGATAGAACTGGTTTTCATTGAGTCAAATCAGGACGGCTAAATATGGGCGTATGAGAGAATACTAGCGAAATAATATAATTACAAAATAAAATACACAATTAAGCGATTTTGTCTTATTCTGCTATTTAATTCTCTTAATTCAAACTAAATTGGATATTTAATTTACCCGTTTTTTTCTACATCAATCGGTATGTTTTTATTATCTCCTTCAATCGAACAATTTTGTACTCGTCGCACAAATACAGTGCTTAAGGTATGGTTTATTTACGCAGATAGTATCATTTCTTTACACTACATGCATCGTAATCGATCCATTGTCATTTACATTAGGATTTAACCCCTTTCACCTTTCACCTCTAACGACCGAGTTGTCATGTTCGGAATTCTACTTACCGCTATCAAAACTTTCATTTTTTGAATACGTAGATGGCCAAGTGGTAAGGACATCGGCATGGGAGCCAGGCGATTGGTGCCGTCGGTCAAGAGTTCGAACAACAGCCAGGGCATGGTGAGTTTGTAGGTGCCTTATTATTTCTGTATTTGTACTTAATGTATGATTTATTTCCGCAGATAGAATCATTTCTGATCCAAGATCCATAGTAAATGTTGTAGTGATATTTGTCAACTCTTGTTATAACGGCACTTGATATAACAGCATTTTTGGTTACCGGCAGATATTTCATGGGAACGACTTAACATTTATGTTAATTTTTTTTTATATAACGGCATATCTGCTTTCCGGCTCCGTGAATTTTGGCAACAAACATGCATTTTACCTTTAAAATTGACTTGTTATAACGGCAAAACATATCTAAAATGAAAAATTATATATATATATATATATATATATATATATATATATATATATATATATATATATATATATATATATATATATATATATATATATATATATATATGGGTCATTATCAAAAAAGGAGGTATTTAAGGACGCGGAAAACAGACACATAATTATCCTCCAAACTCAAAATTTGTTTTAATACCAATATAAAGGATACTGTACAAATGTACTAGAAACAAAATGCAAGCTTAATGGCGTAAGATAATCTCGATACAGCAAATGAAAGTCAACGTAATGCTTAAATTATGTCAGTGATGTTACCGAAGTAGTTTTTGACATTTGATTATAAATTCAGAAATATTTTCTAAAATTAAAGTTATGTAACCCACATGGATGGGAAATACTGTGAAATGACATAACACATGCAGATACAATATTTCAGATATTGAAGAAAATCCCAAAACAAGAATGCATTATCAGCATTTACCCCTAAATTCCTTTTTTCGATTCCTATGAAATGTGTATTGATAAGAAGTTACTTGAAATCTTTGACAAATTAAAGTTCCTGATAATATTTCGAGCAAATAAAGCAAAACCAAGAATTGTGGTAAACGTAGAACAACCAATAATCTTGTTTTGTTACCCGGTAACATCACTGACATTCAGTAACAGTACTGACCAAAATTGTAACACCACTGACATTTACATTACGATTCAACATTATGAAAGCTGTAAAAACTGAATGCCATAATATATTTGTTTCATGTTATTTGTATCATTTCACACATTACACACATATGGTACAATGCATCATCTGCCCATTTTGCATGTCGGTACGAGACATCCGGGTAACATCACTGACATCACTGATAACATCACTGACAATACTGTATGTTTCAGTTGTTACATTATGAATTATCCCGTAAGTAAATGAGTAGCTGACCTTTCATCCAAATTAAAATGACCAACAAAAATGTTATACATGACTTAATATATAAAAAAATACATCTAGTTATATGTGAATATGTCAGTGAAGTCACACAAACAGTCAGTGATGTTACAAAACTAGCAGTAACAGCATTGACAGTAACATCACTGACATATCCTTGATAATCATGACATGACAATAAAATGACTGCTCCCTAGCACATGGCAATTGCTGAATTCTACAAGAACCATTTGGTCCTGGTTACTAAAAGCATGCATGTTTACATTTTTTCATATTTTGCAGAAAGAGACATGGTAACATTACTGACAACATCTCTATATATTCTAATGACCAACTCACCTTTGTGCTGAATAAAATATGAAAAACCTCTCCTGTTGCTGTATCTGCATCAGCATGGATGCCGGCGGTTTAGGGGCTGGGGAGAGATAATTGTTTTTCTTGTAATGCATGGGAGATAACTCTATTATTTCCTGAATGATATACAAGATAACATCACTGACATAAAATCTGGGATACCCATTTCCAATGTATTTTAAATATGTTATACACATAAATATTACAGTTTTAGATATATAAACTGGCACTGGGGTGTTATAATATATTTTATCATAAAATGATGCCACAAAAGTTTTAAATTTACAAGAAAATCAATGCAGAAGTAGAAATTGGTTACTTGGGACAAGCTATTATGGCGGGGTGCGACTTCTTAGACTATAGTGTAAATAATATTTCTGCTACTTTCTAACATAACTATGATATTGTTTCACACTATAGTGCCTGTTTACACGATTGCCTAATTCAGTTTCTAATTGTGAAAGGGCATGTATGAAAAATTGTGCCCGGGACACAAATTCCTCCATTTTTTGATAATGACCCATATATATATATATATATATATATATATATATATATATATATATATATATATATATATATATATATATATATATATATATATATGTGCATACCTGTACTTTTGGTTTTGTCCGCTTCCGCCATATTATTCAACTTTTTAATATCTGTAGTTGTGGGGTTTCCGGTAGATATGTGTTCACAGAGGCTGGTGAAATGTCTAAAAATAGTCCGACAACCTTCACAAAACAACGATATATCAGGATGTATGACAACATTACACTTAAATATTTAATATTAAAGAAAAGTGACAGTGCGTCACCAGACCTTCAACACCTGTTAGTATATGAAGTGTACAATAAATGTTTAAAATGCGCAATGTTAATGTTTTATGCCTCGTGGAAACTGCATAACATTTTTTTCTATTTCTCATTAGGTCACGCTCTTCTTATTTTAAAACGAATGTACTGAAACGACCTGCGTGATGATAACGTATTTTGATCAGGGTAGTATTCTGGTTAAGTTTATGATATCTCTACAGAAAACATCGACTCATCTGATTTTGCTCAAATTTGAGGTAACTGAACATTTCATTTAGTGAAAAAGGATAATCGCAAACAAAGCTATTATTCCGACCGTGAATTTGCGGAACGTTGACAACAAATTTCGATTTTCGGTATCCTTGTGTCAATAACTTATCCGTTAGTAGTTTGTCTCTGTATATGAAGTGTTCATATGTAGATCATGCCCGGGTATATATCGGATCATTTGTGAGATATACACACGACTGGAAAGCAGAAATCGTCGCGTTTGTCGTATAGCCTGTCTGTGTCACTTTTCTACATTACACCACCGGTAGCTTTTTCTTCTTTTGATTCAGGAGTTTGTGAATGAAGTTTGATATGTATGAATAAAGGGGCAGGTCAGTCAATAAAGGGGCACAATTGATCCCCATTGGAATGCAGACAGTTTGCTGAAAGACCTGGTTTCCAAACATTACAAATATATTGTATAGATAAAGAATGGGTAACAGATAAAGCAATTTTGTTATGTAAAGAATTACAAATTACTAATCCTAGCACATTTACGAATTTATATATATACATGTATATATATATATATAAAATATATATATATATATATATATATATATATATATATATATATATATATATATATATATATATATATATATATATTGTGTTAGGGCTAATGGTGCAAAACATTTGACATGATGTTATATTAGGTAGAAATACAGAGTAATTGTATTTAATTAATATATTTTCATAGTAAATCAAATGGGCATTCGCTGTATTTAGGCATAACAAACTCTAAAATGCCTATATATTTTGTGAAAATTGCTTGAGAAACCCAGGTTGGCCAATATCCATTTGCAAATGATTAATTCGACCTTACCAGCTAATGATCCTTTAATAGAAAATAACAATCCAAATCGAAAATGTCCGGAGTTGTTTGCATTAAGTATAATTGATTCAATAATTTTCTACGGTCAGCAGAGTTTGTTTTATTGATAAGGAATCAATTATTATTGACATTTAGGTTAAACATTTGGCTTCGTATGATACCAATTTTTATTTTGGAACTATATATACGTTTTATATACTTAGCTGACTGACAGAAACGATCGCTCGTCTTAAACATTTGTTTTGACCTTTTTGTATTGCAAACTTTAACGATATTTTACATCTGGTCAGATATGGCTTTTTAAGAACCAGTTTCCAGATTACAGCCGCATCATTGGATTATATGATAATTTATAAATGCGTATTGAAGGCACATAGTTTTTCTCAATTCACATTATCAAAACATAACAACTTCTCTGCTCTTTACACAACAATTCCACATTAAAAATTAAAAGAATTTTACTTAATTTAGACCCAGACGGGAAATTGGCAACAAAGCTTTACGAAAAAATGCAACGATTTCGGCTTTCCCATCGTAAATTTGGATTCGACAGTGGACTCACGGCGGGTGTGACCGGTCGACAGGGGATGCTTACTCCTCCATGGCACCTGATCCCACCTATTGGTTTCCAGAGGTCCGTGTTTGTTCATTTTTACCAGATTTATATCTATATCCTGGACATCCTAAAGATTTATACTTTGGTATCTGATATTTTCATATATTCAAGATCCGTGCTGCTCATCACTGATCAAAATAAAATTCCCTATTCATTACAAAAGGTAAGTTAGTAATCTTTTTACAGTGGTTTCCGTTAGACGGAATTTGCTATACATTAAGATTTTTTGGCCTTTTACAATAGTGTTCTATTTATAAAATATCCATCTAAACTGGTGCTCAACTGATGATATCTAACTGACATAAACGATCGTCTTGAGCATTATAAATAATAATAATAATAATAATAATAATAATAATAATAATAATAACTAGAGCTGAGCTTTTTGCTGAAGCAAAAAGGGGTCATCCGACCATAGCTGAGGCTACAGCTTTGATACAGCTTCAGCTGAGCAACAGAGCAAAGCTCAGAAGCTATGACCCTGAGACCGAAGTCCGATCCTCAAAGACCAATCTTGATATTTTGAGCTATTTTGAGTTGAAATGTTGAAACTGAGCTGTGACCTTGACCTTTGATCAGATGACCTTGAGACTTTCCTCAAATATTCTTTAGCACATTGTCTACAAATCTCCTTCAGCAACATGTATACAAAAGTTCTATAGCTTGTGAGCTAATTTCAGTTGAAATTTTCAATTTAAGCTGTGACCTTGACCTTTGAATTGACGACCTTGAAAATTCACAAATATATTCAATATCTCATGAACTACAAATCTTCTATGCAACATGTAAACAAAACTTCTATAGCTAATTTTAGTTTAAATTTTGAAAATGAGCTGTGACCTTGACCTTTAATCGGATGACCCTGAAACTTCACACATATGTTCTTCACGTCATTCCCTACAAGTTCTCAACAGTAACCTATATATAAAAGTTCTATAGTTTTTGAGCTATTTTGAGATGAAATTTTCATTTTGAGGTGACATTGACCTTTTATCGGATGACCTTGAAACTTAACACATATGTTCTATAGCTCATTCCCTACAAATCATCAACACTAATATATATATAAAAGTTCTATAGTTTTTGAGCTATATTGAGTTGAAATTTTCAATTTGACCTGTGACCTTGACGTTTTATCGGATGACCTTGAACCTTCACACATATGTTCTTCAGCTCATTCCCTACAAATCAACAACACTAACCTATATATAAAAGTTCTATAGTTTTTGAGCTATTTTGAGATGAAATTTTCAATTTGAGCTGTGACCTTGACCTTTTATCGGATTACCTTGAAACTTCACACATATGTTCTTCTGCACATTCCCTACAAACCATGTAACTAACCTATATATACAAGTTCTATAGTTTTAGAGCTATTTAGAGTTGAAATTTTCAAATTGAGCTGTGGCCTTGACTTTTGATCCGACGACCTTGAAACTTCGCACAGATATTCTTCAGGTCATTCCCTACAAATCATCTACACTAACCTATATATAAAAGGTCTATAGTTTTTGAGCAATTTTACGTTGAAAATTTTAATTTGATCTGTGACCTTGACCTTTTATCGGATGACCTTGAACCTTCACACAAGTATTTCTCAGCTCATTCCCTATCAATCATCTACACTAGCCTATATATAAAAGTTCTATAGTTTTTGAGATGAAATTTTCAATTTGAGCTGTGACCATGACTTTTTATCGGATGACCTTGAACCTTCACACAAGTATTTATGAGCTCATTCCCTATAAATCATCTACACTAACCTATATATAAAAGTTCTATAGTTTTTGAGCTAGTTTGAGATGAAATTTTCAATTTGAGCTGTGACCTTGACCTTTGATCCGATGACCTTGAAACTTCACACATAAGTTCTTCAGCTCAGTCCCTACAAATCATCAACACTAACCTATATATAAAAGTTTTATAGTTTTTGAGCAATTTTGAGTTGAAATTTTCCATTTGAGCTGTGACCTTGACCTTTTATCGGATGACCTTGAAACTTCAAACATAAGTTCTTCAGCTCATTCCCTACAAATCATCAACACTAAGTTATATATAAAAGTTCTACAGTTTTTGAGCTATTTTGAGTTGAAATTTTCAATTTGACCTGTGACCTTGACCTTTTATCGGATGACCTTGAAACTACACACATATGTTCTATAGCTCATTACCTACAAATCATCAACACTAACCTATATATAAAAGTTTTATAGTTTTTTGAGCTATTTTGAGTTGAAATTTTGAATTTGAGCTGTGACCTTGACCTTTGATCCGATGACCTTGAAACTTTGCACATGTTCTTTGCATCATTGTCTATTAATTGCTGTCTTAAATTGAATTTTCACCAGGAAAATTTTGAGATATTTAGAGTTGAAATTTTCAAATTGAGCTGTGGCCTTGACCTTTGATCCGACGACCTTGAAACTTCGCACAGATATTCTTCAGGTCATTCCCTACAAATCATCTACACTAACCTATATATAAAAGGTCTCTAGGTTTTTGAGCAATTTTACGTTGAAAATTTTAATTTGATCTGTGACCTTGACCTTTTATCGGATGACCTTGAACCTTCACACAAGTATTTCTCAGCTCATTCCCTATAAATCATCTACACTAACCTATATATAAAAGTTCTATAGTTTTTGAGATGAAATTTTCAATTTGAGCTGTGACCTTGACCTTTTATCGGATGACCTTGAACCTTCACACAAGTATTTCTCAGCTCATTCCCTATAAATCATATACACTAACCTATATATAAAAGTTCTATAGTTTTTGAGCTATTTTGAGATGAAATTTTCAATTTGAGCTGTGACCTTGATATTTGGTCGGATGACCTTGAAACTTCACACATATGTTCTATAGCTCATTACCTACAAATCATCAACACTAACCTATATATAAAAGTTTTATAGTTTTTGAGCTATTTTGAGTTGAAATTTTCAATTTGAGCTATGACCTTGACCTTTGATCCGATGACCTTGAAACTTTGCACATATGTTCTATGCAGAATTGTCTATTAATTGCTGTCTTAAATTGAATTTTCCCGAAGGGAAAATTTTGAGATATTTAGAGTTGTAATTTTCAAATTGAGCTGTGGCCTTGACTTTTGATCCGACGACCTTGAAACTTCGCACAGATATTCTTCAGGTCATTCCCTACAAATCATCTACACTAACCTATATATAAAAGGTCTATAGTTTTTGAGCAATTTTACATTGAAATTTTCAATTTGAGCTGTAACTTTATCCTTTGATTCAACGACCTTGAAACTTCGCACAAATATTCTTCAGATCATTCCCTACAAATCATCTACAATAACATATATATAAAAGTTCTATAGTTTTTTAGCTATATTGAGTTGATATTTTCAATTTGGTCGGTGACCTTGACCTTTTATTGGATGACCTTGAACCTTCACACAAGTATTTCTCAGCTCATTCCCTATAAATCATCTACACTAACCTATATATAAAAGGTCTATAGTTTTTGAGCAATTTTACGTTGAAATTTTCAATTTGAGCTGTAACCTTGACCTTTGATTCAACGAGCTTGAAACTTCGCACAAATATTCTTCTGGTCAATTCCCTACAAATCATCTACAATAGCATATATATAAAAGTTCTATAGTTTTTGAGCTATATTGAGTTGAAATTTTCAATTTGATCTGTGACCTTGACCTTTTATCGGATGACCTTGAACCTTCACACAAGTATTTCTCAGCTCATTCCCTATAAATCATCTACACTAACCTATATATAAAAGTTCTATAGTTTTTGAGCTATTTTGAGATGAAATTTTCAATTTGATCTGTGACCTTGACCTTTTATCGGATGACCTTGAACCTTCACACAAGTATTTCTGAGCTCATTCCCTATAAATCATCTACACTAACCTATATATAAAAGGTCTATAGTTTTTGAGCAATTTTACGTTGAAAATTTTAATTTGATCTGTGACCTTGACCTTTTATCGGATGACCTTGAACCTTCACACAAGTATTTCTCAGCTCATTCCCTATCAATCATCTACACTAGCCTATATATAAAAGTTCTATAGTTTTTGAGATGAAATTTTCAATTTGAGCTGTGACCATGACCTTTTATCGGATGACCTTGAACCTTCACACAAGTATTTCTGAGCTCATTCCCTATAAATCATCTACACTAACCTATATATAAAAGTTCTATAGTTTTTGAGCTATTTTGAGATGAAATTTTGAATTTGAGCTGTGACCTTGACCTTTGATCCGATGACCTTGAAACTTCACACGTAAGTTCTTCAGCTCAGTCCCTACAAATCATCAACACTAACCTATATATAAAAGTTTTATAGTTTTTGAGCTATTTTGAGTTGAAATTTTCCATTTGAGCTGTGACCTTGACCTTTTATCGGATGACCTTGAAACTTCAAACATAAGTTCTTCAGCTCATTCCCTACAAATCATCAACACTAAGTTATATATAAAAGTTCTACAGTTTTTGAGCTATTTTGAGTTCAAATTTTCAATTTGACCTGTGACCTTGACCTTTTATCGGATGAACTTGAAACTTCACACATATGTTCTTCAGCACATACCCTACAACCATGTAACTAACCTATATATACAAGTTCTATAGTTTTAGAGCTATTTTGAGTTGAAATTTTCAATTTGAGCTTTGACCTTGACCTTTGATCCGATGACCTTGAAACTTTGCACATGTTCTTTGCATCATTGTCTATTAATTGCTGTCTTAAATAGAATTTTCACCAGGGAAAGTTTTGAGATATTTAGAGTTGAAATTTTCAAATTGAGCTGTGGCCTTGACCTTTGATCCGACGACCTTGAAACTTCGCACAGATATTCTTCAGGTCATTCCCTATAAATCATCTACACTAACCTATATATAAAAGGTCTCTAGGTTTTGAGCAATTTTACGTTGAAAATTTTAATTTGATCTGTGACCTTGACCTTTTATCGGATGACCTTGAACCTTCACACAAGTATTTCTCAGCTCATTCCCTATCAATCATCTACACTAGCCTATATATAAAAGTTCTATAGTTTTTGAGATGAAATTTTCAATTTGAGCTGTGACCATGACCTTTTATCGGAAGACCTTGAACCTTCACACAAGTATTTTCTGAGCTCATTCCCTATAAATCATCTACACTAACCTATATATAAAAGTTCTATAGTTTTTGAGCTATTTTGAGATGAAATTTTGAATTTGAGCTGTGACCTTGACCTTTGATCCGATGACCTTGAAACTTCACACATAAGTTCTTCAGCTCAGTCCCTACAAATCATATACACTAACCTATATATAAAAGTTTTATAGTTTTTGAGCTATTTTGAGTTGAAATTTTCCATTTGAGCTGTGACCTTGACCTTTTATCGGATGACCTTGAAACTACACACATATGTTCTATAGCTCATTACCTACAAATCATCAACACTAACCTATATATAAAAGTTTTATAGTTTTTGAGCTATTTTGAGTTGAAAATTTTCAATTTGAGCTGTGACCTTGACCTTTGATCCGATGAACTTGAAACTTTGCACATGTTCTTTGCATCATTGTCTATTAATTGCTGTCTTAAATTGAATTTTCACCAGGGAAAGTTTTGAGATATTTAGAGTTGAAATTTTCAAATTGAGCTGTGGCCTTGACCTTTGATCCGACGACCTTGAAACTTCGCACAGATATTCTTCAGGTCATTCCCTACAAATCATCTACACTAACCTATATATAAAAGGTCTCTAGGTTTTGAGCAATTTTACGTTGAAAATTTTAATTTGATCTGTGACCTTGACCTTTTATCGGATGACCTTGAACCTTCACACAAGTATTTCTCAGCTCATTCCCTATAAATCATCTACACTAACCTATATATAAAAGTTCTATAGTTTTTTTGAGATGAAATTTTCAATTTGAGCTGTGACCTTGACCTTTTATCGGATGACCTTGAACCTTCACACAAGTATTTCTCAGCTCATTCCCTATAAATCATATACACTAACCTATATATAAAAGTTCTATAGTTTTTGAGCTATTTTGAGTTGAAATTTTCAATTTGAGCTGTGACCTTGACCTTTGATCCGATGACCTTGAAACTTTGCACATATGTTCTATGCAGAATTGTCTATTAATTGCTGTCTTAAATTGAATTTTCCCGAACGGAAAATTTTGAGATATTTAGAGTTGTAATTTTCAAATTGAGCTGTGGCCTTGACTTGTGATCTGACGACCTTGAAACTTCGCACAGATATTCTTCAGGTCATTCCCTACAAATCATCTACACTAACCTATATATAAAAGGTCTATAGTTTTTGAGCAATTTTACGTTGAAATTTTCAATTTGAGCTGTAACTTTATCCTTTGATTCAACGACCTTGAAACTTCGTACAAATATTCTTCAGATCATTCCCTACAAATCACCTACAATAACATATATATAAAAGTTCTATAGTTTTTTAGCTATATTGAGTTGATATTTTCATTTTGGTCGGTGACCTTGACCTTTTATTGGATGACCTTGAACCTTCACACAAGTATTTCTCAGCTCATTCCCTATAAATCATCTACACTAACCTATATATAAAAGGTCTATAGTTTTTGAGCAATTTTACGTTGAAATTTTCAATTTGAGCTGTAACCTTGACCTTTGATTCAACGAGCTTGAAACTTCGCACAAATATTCTTCTGGTCATTCCCTACAAATCATCTACAATAACATATATATAAAAGTTCTATAGTTTTTGAGCTATATTGAGTTGAAATTTTCAATTTGATCTGTGACCTTGACCTTTTATCGGATGACCTTGAACCTTCACACAAGTATTTCTCAGCTCATTCCTATAAATCATCTACACTAACCTATATATAAAAGTTCTATAGTTTTTTGAGCTATTTTGAGATGAAATTTTCAACTTGATCTGTGACCTTGACCTTTTATCGGATGACCTTGAACCTTCACACAAGTATTTCTGAGCTCATTCCCTATAAATCATCTACACTAACCTATATATAAAAGGTCTCTATAGTTTTTGAGCAATTTTACGTTGAAAATTTTAATTTGATCTGTGACCTTGACCTTTTATCGGATGACCTTGAACCTTCACACAAGTATTTCTCAGCTCATTCCCTATCAATCATATACACTAGCCTATATATAAAAGTTCTATAGTTTTTGAGATGAAATTTTCAATTTGAGCTGTGACCATGACCTTTTATCGGATGACCTTGAACCTTCACACAAGTATTTATGAGCTCATTCCCTATAAATCATCTACACTAACCTATATATAAAAGTTCTATAGTTTTTGAGCTATTTTGAGATGAAATTTTGAATTTGAGCTGTGACCTTGACCTTTGATCCGATGACCTTGAAACTTCACACGTAAGTTCTTCAGCTCAGTCCCTACAAATCATCAACACTAATATATATATATAAAAGTTTTATAGTTTTTGAGCTATTTTGAGTTGAAATTTTCCATTTGAGCTGTGACCTTGACCTTTTATCGGATGACCTTGAAACTTCAAACATAAGTTCTTCAGCTCATTCCCTACAAATCATCAACACTAAGTTATATATAAAAGTTCTACAGTTTTTGAGCTATTTTGAGTTGAAATTTTCAATTTGACCTGTGACCTTGACCTTTTATCGGATGACCTTGAAACTTCACACATATGTTCTTCAGCACATACCCTACAAACCATGTAACTAACCTATATATACAAGTTCTATAGTTTTAGAGCTATTTTGAGTTGAAATTTTCAATTTGAGCTGTGACCTTGACCTTTGATCCGATGACCTTGAAACTTTGCACATGTTCTTTGCATCATTGTCTATTAATTGCTGTCTTAAATTGAATTTTCACCAGGGAAAGTTTTGAGATATTTAGAGTTGAAATTTTCAAATTGAGCTGTGGCCTTGACCTTTGATCCGACGACCTTGAAACTTCGCACAGATATTCTTCAGGTCATTCCCTATAAATCATCTACACTAACCTATATATAAAAGGTATCTAGGTTTTGAGCAATTTTACGTTGAAAATTTTAATTTGATCTGTGACCTTGACCTTTTATCGGATGACCTTGAACCTTCACACAAGTATTTCTCAGCTCATTCCCTATAAATCATCTACACTAGCCTATATATAAAAGTTCTATAGTTTTTGAGATGAAATTTTCAATTTGAGCTGTGACCATGACCTTTTATCGGAAGACCTTGAACCTTCACACAAGTATTTCTGAGCTCATTCCTATAAATCATCTACACTAACCTATATATAAAAGTTCTATAGTTTTTGAGCTATTTTGAGATGAAATTTTGAATTTGAGCTGTGACCTTGACCTTTGATCCGATGACCTTGAAACTTCACACATAAGTTCTTCAGCTCAGTCCCTACAAATCATCAACACTAACCTATATATAAAAGTTTTATAGTTTTTGAGCTATTTTGAGTTGAAATTTTCCATTTGAGCTGTGACCTTGAACTTTTATCGGATGACCTTGAAACTACACACATATGTTCTATAGCTCATTACCTACAAATCATCAACACTAACCTATATATAAAAGTTTTATAGTTTTTGAGCTATTTTGAGTTGAAATTTTCAATTTGAGCTGTGACCTTGACCTTTGATCCGATGAACTTGAAACTTTGCACATGTTCTTTGCATCATTGTCTATTAATTGCTGTCTTAAATTGAATTTTCACCAGGAAAATTTTGAGATATTTAGAGTTGAAATTTTCAAATTGAGCTGTGGCCTTGACCTTTGATCCGACGACCTTGAAACTTCGCACAGATATTCTTCAGGTCATTCCCTACAAATCATCTACACTAACCTATATATAAAAGGTCTCTAGGTTTTGAGCAATTTTACGTTGAAAATTTTAATTTGATCTGTGACCTTGACCTTTTATCGGATGACCTTGAACCTTCACACAAGTATTTCTCAGCTCATTCCCTATAAATCATCTACACTAACCTATATATATAAAAGTTCTATAGTTTTTGAGATGAAATTTTCAATTTGAGCTGTGACCTTGACCTTTTATCGGATGACCTTGAACCTTCACACAAGTATTTCTCAGCTCATTCCCTATAAATCATATACACTAACCTATATATAAAAGTTCTATAGTTTTTGAGCTATTTTGAGATGAAATTTTCAATTTGAGCTGTGACCTTGATATTTGGTCGGATGACCTTGAAACTTCACACATATGTTCTATAGCTCATTACCTACAAATCATCAACACTAACCTATATATAAAAGTTTTATAGTTTTTGAGCTATTTTGAGTTGAAATTTTCAATTTGAGCTATGACCTTGACCTTTGATCCGATGACCTTGAAACTTTGCACATATGTTCTATGCAGAATTGTCTATTAATTGCTGTCTTAAATTGAATTTTCCCGAAGGGAAAATTTTGAGATATTTAGAGTTGTAATTTTCAAATTGAGCTGTGGCCTTGACTTTTGATCCGACGACCTTGAAACTTCGCACAGATATTCTTCAGGTCATTCCCTACAAATCATCTACACTAACCTATATATAAAAAGGTCTATAGTTTTTGAGCAATTTTACGTTGAAATTTTCAATTTGAGCTGTAACTTTATCCTTTGATTCAACGACCTTGAAACTTCGCACAAATATTCTTCAGATCATTCCCTACAAATCATCTACAATAACATATATATAAAAGTTCTATAGTTTTTTAGCTATATTGAGTTGATATTTTCAATTTGGTCGGTGACCTTGACCTTTTATTGGATGACCTTGAACCTTCACACAAGTATTTCTCAGCTCATTCCCTATAAATCATCTACACTAACCTATATATAAAAGGTCTATAGTTTTTGAGCAATTTTACGTTGAAATTTTCAATTTGAGCTGTAACCTTGACCTTTGATTCAACGAGCTTGAAACTTCGCACAAATATTCTTCTGGTCATTCCCTACAAATCATCTACAATAACATATATATAAAAGTTCTATAGTTTTTGAGCTATATTGAGTTGAAATTTTCAATTTGATCTGTGACCTTGACCTTTTATCGGATGACCTTGAACCTTCACACAAGTATTTCTCAGCTCATTCCCTATAAATCATCTACACTAACCTATATATAAAAGTTCTATAGTTTTTGAGCTATTTTGAGATGAAAATTTTCAATTTGATCTGTGACCTTGACCTTTTATCGGATGACCTTGAACCTTCACACAAGTATTTCTGAGCTCATTCCCTATAAATCATCTACACTAACCTATATATAAAAGGTCTATAGTTTTTGAGCAATTTTACGTTGAAAATTTTAATTTGATCTGTGACCTTGACCTTTTATCGGATGACCTTGAACCTTCACACAAGTATTTCTCAGCTCATTCCCTATCAATCATCTACACTAGCCTATATATAAAAGTTCTATAGTTTTTGAGATGAAATTTTCAATTTGAGCTGTGACCATGACCTTTTATCGGATGACCTTGAACCTTCACACAAGTATTTCTGAGCTCATTCCCTATAAATCATCTACACTAACCTATATATAAAAGTTCTATAGTTTTTGAGCTAGTTTGAGATGAAATTTTGAATTTGAGCTGTGACCTTGACCTTTGATCCGATGACCTTGAAACTTCACACATAAGTTCTTCAGCTCAGTCCCTACAAACATCAACACTAACCTATATATAAAAGTTTTATAGTTTTTGAGCAATTTTGAGTTGAAATTTTCCATTTGAGCTGTGACCTTGACCTTTTATCGGATGACCTTGAAACTTCAAACATAAGTTCTTCAGCTCATTCCCTACAAATCATCAACACTAAGTTATATATAAAAGTTCTACAGTTTTTGAGCTATTTTGAGTTGAAATTTTCAATTTGACCTGTGACCTTGACCTTTTATCGGATGACCTTGAAACTACACACATATGTTCTATAGCTCATTACCTACAAATCATCAACACTAACCTATATATAAAAGTTTTATAGTTTTTGAGCTATTTTGAGTTGAAATTTTGAATTTGAGCTGTGACCTTGACCTTTGATCCGATGACCTTGAAACTTTGCACATGTTCTTTGCATCATTGTCTATTAATTGCTGTCTTAAATTGAATTTTCACCAGGAAAATTTTTGAGATATTTAGAGTTGAAATTTTCAAATTGAGCTGTGGCCTTGACCTTTGATCCGACGACCTTGAAACTTCGCACAGATATTCTTCAGGTCATTCCCTACAAATCATCTACACTAACCTATATATAAAAGGTCTCTAGGTTTTGAGCAATTTTACGTTGAAAATTTTAATTTTGATCTGTGACCTTGACCTTTTATCGGATGACCTTGAACCTTCACACAAGTATTTCTCAGCTCATTCCCTATAAATCATCTACACTAACCTATATATAAAAGTTCTATAGTTTTTTTGAGATGAAATTTTCAATTTGAGCTGTGACCTTGACCTTTTATCGGATGACCTTGAACCTTCACACAAGTATTTCTCAGCTCATTCCCTATAAATCATATACACTAACCTATATATAAAAGTTCTATAGTTTTTGAGCTATTTTGAGATGAAATTTTCAATTTGAGCTGTGACCTTGATATTTGGTCGGATGACCTTGAACCTTCACACAAGTATTTCTGAGCTCATTCCCTATAAATCATCTACACTAACCTATATATAAAAGTTCTATAGTTTTTGAGCTATTTTGAGATGAAATTTTCAATTTGAGCTGTGACCTTGACCTTTTATCGGATGACCTTGAAACTTCACATATGCGTTCTTCAGCTCATTCCGTACAAATCGTCAACACTAACATATATATAAAAGTTCTATAGTTTTTGAGCTATTTTGAGTTGAAATGTTCAATTTGAGTTGTGACCTTGACCTTTTATCGGATGACCTTGAAACTTCACACATATGTTCTATAGCTCATTACCTACAAATCATCAACACTAACCTATATAAAAAAGTTTAATAGTTTTAGAGCAATTTTACGTTGAAAATTTCAATTTGAGCTGTGACCTTGACCTTTGATCCGATGACCTTGAAACTTTGCACATATGTTCTCTGCAGAATTGTCTATTAATTTCTGTCTTAAATTGAATTTTCCCCAGGGAAAGTTTTGAGATATTTAGAGTTGAAATTTTCAAATTGAGCTGTGGCCTTGACCTTTGATCCGACGACCTTGAAACTTCGCACAGATATTATTCAGGTCATTCCCTACAAATCATTTACACTAACCTATATATAAAAGGTCTATAGTTTTTGAGCAATTTTAGGTTGAAAATTTCAATTTGAGCTGTGACTTGACCGTTAATCCAACGACCTTGAAACTTCGCAAGAAATTCCTCACCCAATAATCTATATATCTTGTACAGTAACAGGTATATAAAAGTTTCACCGTTTTCGAGCTATTTTGAATTGAAATTTTTAGAGAATTTTCAAACTCACCTGTGACCTTGACCTTTTATCCGATGACCATGAAATTTCGTATGAATATTTATCAGCCTATTCTCTACAAATCACTCATGTATATGTCTATACTAAAATCTGATAGTTCTAGAGATATTGAGATTTTAAATTTTCAAATGTCTCTGTGACCTTGACCTTAAACCACGTGACCTTGAAACGTTTTGTTCTTGTGCAGATCACAAAGATAAACAACTTTCTCATGCATATGTGTATAGTAAAGATTTTTAGTTTCTGAGATATTTTGACTTTTGTCTGATTTTTAGCTGACAAAATATGAGCCCTTTTTTCAGCCCCTAGCGAGCTTTTTCAGGGGACACCTGGATCAAATAGATTTGCTCTAGCTTCAGTAGTTGCGGAGAAAAGTGACCCACAAAATGGGACATGAAAAAAGTGATAAAGGGAGATAACTCGAGAAGGAAAGGAAATTTTGGGAAAACCTATCTGTAGCTTGTTGCTGTGCACAAACGCTGAAAATTTGAGCGTAATCGGCTGAGCCATTTTTGCTCTAGAGCTGACACAAAATCTACAAGGAAAAAAAAAAATAATAATAATATTTGCAATAACAATAGGGTCATCCGACCTGAAGTCGGATGACCCTAATAACAATGTTAATTATAATAATAATATAATAATAATACTAACTGATTCATCATAAATGATATAGTTAAGATTTTATCGCCACTCGTTTTACTGGCAGAATCGGAACATTATATATATATATAGGAGGCGGCGAATATATTTCAAATTAAGTTAGGAAGGAGTATATGGAAGGAGCTGTTAGTTTCTTTGAACGCGGAAGTAATGACGTAGTAATTTTATTTGAGGCAAAAACGCTATTAAATTTCAGATATGAAAGTGATGTTGGTTTGTTTCATAAATAATCAGCATCTAAATTTTTTTAATGCAATTAAGGTATAAATACCGCGATTCGTATTTTTTGAAATAACGATAAGTGGGAGACATTAGTCGAAAAGATGGGAGCAATCATTACGTGATTGCTTTTGATTTTGATAAGAGCATGATATCCTATAATATATAAGTTTAGTGGACGACGGAAATGTGGAACAAAATGTTTTTTATCATTTAAAATGATTTCGTTTGTGCAAAACGGAATAAATATAACACCGAAAACGAAATGTGTCGTATGAAATATTGGTGATTGGGAGAACAACAAAGTGAAAACGGGTCGGACGATTTACTGAAACAGACCTTAATTACCGAAGCACACCATTTTTACTTTTATTTCGACATAAAAACTGTAGTACATGTAGTACATGTTAAAGTCTACATATAATAAAATGTTACTTTTAACACGAGTTTTGTGTAATAATGGATAAAGTCAGAATTATCATGTTAAACAAGATCGAACCACTCTAGCCGGCTAGGCCAACAATGAACGAAACAGACTGGAATATGGACTTGTTTTAAAAAAAAAAAATTCTGAATTATTCCATAAATGTTTTTCTAAATTACGTTTTATATTCTTGATATATACTAATATTTAATACATTTTCTTAAAAAAAAATCCAAGTTCTTCACCATTGTTGACAACCATTATGCAGAACAGTGAAAATTACTGCAACTGTCATTTTGTAAACTTTTACATATATAGACATTGCTACATCGCTGATGTCAATTGCTATATAAACACTACTAAAAAATGAATGATTACACTGGATGAATTTGACCAGGAACATGATAACCACTCCATTTCTCACTACTGTCTGTGAACTTGGTGTTAGTTGACGAGAAATCGCCGTTAAATTAGTTCTGTTGACTCTATTTTCACAAAAATGTTATCTGGTGGGACTTTTTGTCGTAATAGATATTAAGTAACTGAAAGCTTGCATTCATTTATTCCCAAACTTCCTTTGAAATACCTTTGGCGGCGAATTGATGCTTTGCATCAAATTTTTCTAATGGTATTCGTTTCAATTTTCGTTGAAAAGAATCTGATATATGACGTCACAATCAGCTGAGTGTCGGCACTACTTTTACCTTGATTGTGTACAAAACAAAGTACAAAATTATATTAGATCTAAAACAGAAAATACCTTACAAAAACATAATCTCGTTCAAATTTTTTGCTTAAGAGTAAAAAACTAAGTTGCTAATGTTTCTATCCGTGTCATCAGGCTACATCTGGTCGTTGTACTGGAAGGATTCAACTCGAGCTACGCTCAGTGTAGACTGATGATAGAGGGCGAAGCCCTCATATATCTAGAGAAGCTCACATTTTAATTCCTACTACTTCCGAGGACCCGTACTACTAATCGTAAAAATTCTGCTCACATCGGGAAATTGCGCGAGGCATAAACAAAATGTCGGAATTGCATAGTCATTCCTTTAAAGCGCATTGCAAACGATTTAATAAAGAACTGTACTAGCAAACGTTTTGCAGACTGAGACTAGGCCATAACAACTAGGGGTGTACATTGAACCCGATCACGAAGCGCATCCATTATTCGGGTAATGTGAACTGCACGAAGTGATGGATACTCTGGGATTGAGTAAAATATATAGCATAGAAACATAATGTTGCATTTAATTCATGACTAATAAATTAAACATATATTCTATTTAAGTTTTATCACAAAGGGAACAGTCAGCCACTCAATATATTGTTTGAAACAATTAGTGAATGACAGGGACATTTAGGCCTACGTGATAAAAAAAACCCGACAGAATCTCAAAGGGATTAACTGAATATGTAAAACTGTTGACGAATGCTTTCGCCCTCTCCATAGGTTTACCTATGTATTATTATTTATATGGATAGAAACATATGTGTAGATTTGTCTACTTATTATATAATTATCTGTTTACTTTTAACCCTTTCGCTGCCAAACGGATTTTTTATGTTGCCAGATTTTGACGTCATAGTAATTTACGTCAGAATTTACATGACGTTACATACTCCGCAGCGCATTTCACCTTCAATTAAGAATGACTATAATTCACATTTTGAAACCGTTTAATGTTGACTTATGTGCATGTGTCCTAAGTATCAAAACGAGATCAAAATGATATTTTTTAATATACATTTATGTTGCATCATGGCTTTGCATTTACTTTGATTGTAAGTCAGTGGACCGATACCAAAATAACCGAATATATATTTACATATATATAAATGTATAAATACGAATGTGCTAAATAAAATATTTAGTTATGCGTCAACTCCTTCTTTATTTAGGCCTATTGTGCAAGACATTTTACTCATTTTATTTTACATGGTGTTTTGGTTAAACTCTTAAAATAATGTTACAGCACCTATTCCAAAACATGAAAAATTATCTTACATGAATTAACTGTTATCATAATTGTATAATATGCACTTAAAAAACACAGGTACTTGTGTTTAGGACCATCTTAGTGTCCCTTGCCCATGTTCCCTGGTTTTTCGAGTCTATACTGGAGCCGGCCTGGCTCAGTCGGTAGCGCGCTCGACTCTTCTGTATATGAAATGTTCATATGTTGAACACGCCCTGGCATATCGGTTCATTTGTGAAATATAAACGACATATACAGGTGATTATCGGATATTACTAACCCTCTTGCTGCGAGTATGGACATATATATAGATATATATATATAGATTAACCTATTTATTCAACGTAGATCTAGATAAAAAATAATCTTGAAAATATAACTTTTTATCGCTGAATTAAAAGACCAATCGATTAATGCTAAATCATAAGCTTTTGTAATACAGAATATGTTCTTTGCATTGGTTCAAATATCAGTTCAGTTGAAGTTAACAGGTCAAGGTTAATAGAAATTAGCGCAACCGTCAGTTTCAGACAGAAAATATTAATGGAGTGATATTAGTGCAACACGTGCCTTCTAGGCGTGGTTGATTATATTTCCGGATCTGGAAAGCTTGAAATCCGACTTGGAATAAATGTATAATTGACAAAAAACTTAAAAATCATTTTAACCACCGACGAAAATTTTCAGGACCCGTCAAGTTTACAATCTATGTAGACGATCTGTTTATGGATACAGAGTGTACTGGATCAGCTGTTCCTAATAGAATTTTCCAGTACCAGTAAAAAGTTGGATCAGTTTAAGAATATTCTCTGATATGAAAATATTTTATGCCACCCCATGACGTTTAAAGGGGGATATATTGCAGAAAACGTTGATTCACTGGCGAGAACATGCATATATCCGAAAAAAATATAATAAATGGATAAATAGATAAAAATTTCAAGTGGACACTGGGTTTGTGCATTTTGTAAAACCCATGTCCGCATTTTTTGTGAGGCATATCTGGACTTGATACATTTCCCCCTCGTAATCGTGAATTGAAATACATGTAGTACAGGTGAACAAAGAAAACCGAACATACATGTTGAATTTTATTAAAATCATAAGAAATACTGCTTTTCACACATATATCACACATATTTATAACATATGAGCTTAAAATACTGTCATTTGATAACTTTTAAATTGAGTACATGACTAGTACATGTAGGCTACGTAACGCTTTACGACTTTTTGTCAAGTAAGTCAAATGGTCGGAAGTGATCAAGACTCGGACAAACAACAGTCCTAAGACAAATAAATCAACATAGTGTAAGTCAACTTGTCCAAAAATTATTTACTGTGTGCCTACTGCTGGATCTCAGATGACATTCTCTTATGCCATTTTTTCTACCAATTTTTAATGTTTTACTTATCATTATAAGCTCTCAAATCAAATCCTAAAATGATATTTTCCTTCTAAAAATTATCGAGCGCACGTGCTATTGCCTAATTAATTGACGATTTGATAAAATTCGTCCTTTTCTCCCATCCCAGTGTGTGTGTGTGTGTGCGTGTGTGTGTGTAGGTGTGTGTGTGTGTGTGTGTGTGTGTAGGTGTGTGTGTGTGTGTGTGTGTGTGTGTGTGTGTGTGTGTGTGTGCGTTTTCCAAATGAAATATTTATGCATCCAAAACAATAGTGTATATGTCGGATTACATTTTTGTTTGTTTTGATTTTCATGTAGATCCGCATACATGTTCATGCGCATCTTCCCAAGTCAAGATTTTCCGATCCTCTCCCTTAGTACGACGTGGATCTGAAAACCTTGACTCGGGAAGATGGTTTATGCAGAGCATAGTGATTTTAGTGAATAGGTGGGTGTCGAGCGATAGTAGAACAAGACTTCGCCCTTTGTATAACTGTCACAAAATATTTCCAGTTCTGTAAATAATTTTGACACGACCAAAGACATAAATTTTACGGTAATTAAAAGATAATTCTGACTGAAAAAGGATAGTTTCGATACCGTTTCGCCCTAGTGAGATAAATCGGTCCTTTTGATTTTGTTGATATAGTGTCACATACAGTATTCTTCAACGAGACAAAGTATGTTGTTTACTTGTTGTGAAAATGTCCTGAAATCAATGACATCCCAGAGTGCGACACCATTAGTCCAACACCTCATTATTAACATTATTAACGATAAGTTTGAATTTTTGTAACTCGAATCAGCGATCGCTGATCGAACGCTCATATTTTGAACATTTTTCTACTCAATGTATTCGAGGACTAAGGTCTTGTTGTATTATTTATTGATCTGGTTAAGTCAGAATATTCAGTGATTATTGAATATCCAGTGGAAATGTCCTGAAATCCTGAAAATAAAATATTTTCTGAAGCGGATAATACGATTTGTATTTCTAATTATTTCAATCTATTATAACCTTGTTAACATTTTTTTTTAACACATTTTCCGCACGGCATTATTACTGACTCTAAAGCATTGGATGTATTTTATTTTTTTAGCATTAGAAGATTGGTATTATGTTTATAATATTCATAAAAAATTAAAATTTTATTTTTTATTTGTTTTGAATATTATCTAGTGCAAAGGTTAAAAAATACAGTACAGCTAATGCCATCATCATCAGGGATTTTATGCACTCTAATGTGTGAAAAATTTCAATATTTTTTGTGCTCTCTGAAACCGAAATATTCGTCATCAGATTACCAACTAGCTCATTCATATAATGGCTCAATAATTTTTTACCTTAAATTTAGCATTATCCCACTTTTTGATTTACCAGGGGTTTTACCAAAAGGTTGGAACACGATACATTTTCAGAGCACTCATTACTCCTACAACTCGCTATTCCGTGTCGGTAAAAATAATTAGTCGTCGGTTTAAGCCTGTCAGCCAAATGGTATATCAATGACATTTACTTCTATTCTATTTATACCAGTCTCGAAGTTGTAATGTATTAAAATATCCACATGCATTTCTCTTGTCCCTGGGACCTCTGTGGCCGAGTGGTTAGAGCATCACACTTTGAACCATAAGATTCCTCACCTCTGGTCAGTGGAGGTCCGAGCACCACTAGAATCTAAACTGATATTTGTTTGAAAGTTTACGAGGATGACCTTGCGGAAGGTCAGTTGTCTGTTTCCGGGTATATTGTAACCGGGTTCTCTCCTCCAACAATGAAAATTGACCGCCACCCACCATATATGACCGTAAAGTATATCTAAATCGTGTTTTAATACTGATCCTACATCTGGATATCCAGAGGTCTGTGTTTGTCCACAGTTGTTTAAGTTTTTTTGTTAAATTTTCGTATGTGTCCTCTGGGCGTACAGCGACATGGTATTGAGGTTTGGGACGAGGATGATGCTCAGTGGGAGGCATTAGCTACTAACTCTTATTAACAGGGCGTTGGAGTTAAGAATGTTTTGTTCGTATACCTCTTATTCACGGTGGACACACACGAATTTCGACACCGTAGGTTTTGGGTATTCCGTGGATGTCGCTGGACAGTCATTGTTATAACCAAGTCTTAGGGTTTACCATGTTCGGATAAAATGTAGGGAGGCTTGGGGGGATTATCGGTTGGTGGAAAGTCTTTGGGAATATCATCTATCTGTCCGCTCCTCATGGCACCAATTTTTAACTGACCTTGTACATGTACATCGCCCGTCGGATATTTGGTCTCAGAGCAGGTGTGAGTCCACCCGAGGGGAAAGCGCAGAAGTTCCCATTGTTTTTATTCTTCCATCCCACACTACAGACTGATAGATTTAATGCAAAGGACGCTGCCTTCTGCCTAGACTTTATTAATGATTAGTTACGCTGAAAAGAGGTTTGTGTATACCTCATGTCCCTGCAAATTATTATTTCCAATTCCTGGAACCGCTTTTGTCCATCGAATTATGCGTAGATCCGCCCATTTTGAACAAAATGTCCTGCCTAAATTTTGATCTCGTGGTGAATACATATGACGTTTTAATTATTTCCTCTCCCCCCCCCCCACCCCCCCCCCGTCGGTAAAAAGTATCATCTAAATACGTGTTTTCTGTTTTAATACTTGATCCTACATCTGATATCCACCGACCAGGTCCTGATGTATGTCCAATACCCCTCCCCCCCCCCCCCCCTCCCACCAATCAGAATTATATAGGCCCTATGTATCCTGAATAGCCTGATGATTTAATTTGGTATCTGAGATTTTAAATACTTGTATTAATTTAAAACAAATGTGATGCGAGTAAAATGCAGCGCACGATCAATTTTTGACTATACGCTGCATTTGATTTAAAACATCCTGTTAGAAAAAACGTTCTAGTGAGTGACCTTCTCTTTCAAGTTAGGCGCAGTACCTAACGGCGTTGTTGCAAACAAGTCTTGTTTATCTCTGTCTAGCGAAGGTCGACGTCCTACTTATAAAGCTATACGAATATTGACATTTTGTCAGCCTTTGTGAAATCATATCTACCGGAAACACTCAGCAAATATGGCGGAAGCAGACAAAACCAAGACAGATGGAACACCAGGTATGTGTATCATTGCATGGTATCGATATTTATAGTACACGGACAATAGCTCGATTACACAAAAATAATATACATGGACTGTTATTTCTAAGAACGGGTTTAAAGTGCATTCGCGAGATAAACAGGACGTTACATACACTCGTGTAAACAAATTGCGGTTAATAGTGTAAATGTAATGACGAATAAAGACTTTATCCCACAGCAGCAAATTGTAGGCCTATGTTGGTTTTGACTTGCATATAGGTCAAGTTTGTAATGTACTTATCTGAAATGTCAGTTTGTCATCCTGACTTATTCTTAATTAGCCATTGCAATGCATGGTGGACAGACATAGTTTAATGTTGACAGCCCTGTGGCTACTGGTTTGATGTTTTGGTTAGTTAGAAATAAAACATGTGAAATGACTGACGTATTGGTTTTTATCTTTGTATGTCATGAGCATGTTCTATTAACCCTTTCAACCCTACAGACCACGATGGAACAGTCTAAACAATAGAAAAGGGCATATTATCTAGAAACTTAGGGTTGAAAGGGTTGAGAGTAATAGAGACATTTCAAAGCTCAAGACACATAACTTAGTAAACAGATACAAATTTTGTTGATGTCATGCTTTGTTTATAAGATAGCAATTTATTCTAATTTATTCGAATGTGTGAAAATATTTAAGCAGGGCTTAAAAACAATTAATAATCATGATGTACACCATTACATTACAGTGATTATATTTGCCTGTCTATTTTGAACTTAGAATCAATATGCTTGTTTACAAAAGCATTCCCTATGTCTATATGTTCTATACGTGGTCGTTGCCTTGATAAAAATAAATCGATACTAAGTTGCAATCTGCAATTAATACATGAAAGTATGAGTAGTTTACCCGAGTCTGAAGTATCGAAATTCGTGTATGTTATAGTTACCGAAAGAGTACGAATAAACGCTTTAATACTCAGATAAATAAAGAAAACAAGATCATTTAGCATTTCTGAACAATCTCTGGGGAAAGGGGATGTGGTTTTACTAATACTGAAAACTAAACAAGAACCAAACAAAAAACGTAGATACGTGTGTAAATTGAAGACAGATATTCAATCTATGTAACCAAACACCAAAACACAACAAATGTAATGTCTCTCCTCAATGTGTTTGATATACAAATTAATTCACGTTTTACTAACTTCAAGAATAATCCATTTGCCAAGAAAAAGTCACTGTTTTATTCATTACAAATGTCAAAGTTTACCAAAAAAGATTATTTCAATTTTTTCTACTTTTACTATTCGTACTTGATATACAATAACTTATACGGGCTATACTCAGGCATAAATAATATTACATCCTATATATTTTGTGACAACAAGGTCAGGTCCATTGTGGTGTTCATATACAAATAGTAAGGTTGAGGTAATCAGGTGTCAAACCTGGGTTTCTCAAGCAATTTTCACAAAATTAAAGAAATTTAGTATTTTTAAACCTGTGTTTATCTTTTTTTGTTACAGTATATTAATCTAGGTAGTAAAACAGGAAGTAAGTTTTTGAAAAACCCCCACATCTAATGCCCCTTTAAGACTCACATTTACACATGTCATAAAGATGTAGAAAGTTCGGATGCTTTTTTAATGTACAATAATCGTTTGGTTTGTTTGAATGTTGTTCTACATCCGGCCAAAATTTAATACCTGTATTGAGATGTCACCAGCTTGAGATGCAGTGCTTCAAATTTTGACCTGTGCTATGGACTGACGCCAATGCAGTGATGGTTCTTTTATGTGCCACGCCTGCTATTACACGGGACATTGGTTTTACGTTTCACGCTAGAGACTCTTTCACTTTGAATGCTTGGCAAAGGAACAATCAATACCATTTTGAAGTATTTGGTATGACCCCGTACCAGTATTTGAAGCCAGGACCCTATGCTTGCAGCTCAAATGCCCCACGACGAAACAATTACAACCGTTTAATAGCTATTGCATTTGCAAAATAACAAAAGTTTGACTCCTAAAAATGATAGATGTTGTAGGATGTTAATTGAAGACTGCACAAATAGATTGTGTTTTCCAACTTAGTAATGTACCTTGAACAATGACGGACCAAAAGAAGAGAGAGAGAGAGAGAGAGAGAGAGAGAGAGAGAGAGAGAGAGAGAGAGAGAGAGAGAGAGAGAGAGAGAGAGAGAGAGAGAGAGAGCACTATTTCCTTGACAATTATGACTAATGCATGTGTATGATGACAGTGTTAGATCTATTCTCCATCATAATGCACTGTCGTGCATGACAATGTTAGATTATGAAAGATTTTGTGCTGATAATACACTTCTATTTATTGTGATGTTATATTTTGTGAAATATATTGATAATGATGCACTACTCTGTTGCGTAATGTGAACCTTTTTATCAGCTACACGAAAAAGTTTATTTTTATCTATTTTACAGAACTGCGTAAAAATCCAGCGATCCAATTACCGTCGATCGAAGATCTTCAACAGATATCACGTGACCTAAAACTGAAATGCACAACCGAAGAGTTAAATGTGATGCATGGTAAACTTGAGATTTTATGACATCCTCATTCCTATGATGCTAGATGAATAGGCTCAAATACTTTATGATAACTTTGCATTAAGATGTGATTACTATTAAATGGTTTCGACAATACACGTGATACATTACGATTCGGTTTTTACCCTTGAATCATACCACTTTTGTCTTATGGAACTATTGATCTGCATCGAATAGTTCATTTAGTTAAAATATTGACAGAAACAATCGTCTTGAGCATTTATTTCGACTTTTTCTAGGAAAACTATAACTTTTGGATTACATTTAAATTTTATTGGACCATTTGTTATAAAACAAAAATAAAAGAAAACGTTTTTGCTACGGGTATTCGTCTTATTGAGACACTATTCTTTGACAACTTTATCAATACGACACCATGACCATGCTCAGGGGTCAGAACATTTTGTGTCAACTATAAAATAAATGAATGTTCATTGGCAACTACATAACTCATTTTTCTTTTACTTGTTTTATTCACAACTTAAAATCTTGTTAATCACTTTTTTTACTTCAACAGAGGAATTCAAAGGCACTTTTCAGTCCTATCAGAGAGTTTATGAAATGGTGGAACCAACACTCCCTGTCAAGTATCCCAGAGTTCCTGGCTACCGAGAAACAGAAGATGACTCTTGGTAATTACAATGTACATCTTAATAACGCAATGAGTGAATGTCATCTGATTGAGTAGATTTTGTCAATCATCATGACGACATCACAGAAGTACAACTATCTATACAAAGAAGTACCAGTGTAACTTCTAAACTCCTGTGGCCCGTTTTACGAAAGGTCCTATGTCATAAGTCCTAAATTGTAGTCCTAAATACCATGACAACGCATTGCAGATTGGTCAGTGTATGACAATTAGTATTAAGACTTGGGATTTAGTTCTTACGGCTTTCGTGAATCGGGCTCCAGGTTCATTAGAATACGACAAATTAGATATAAAAACGGCCTCATCACGAAGAACAATAATCTTACAATTGTAGATATCATATTTGGTCAATACCGGAAATATGACGAGAACATGCTTGCGGGAGATTAAAGCAATTTCACGACTTAAAGCATATCACTATCACAATGATGATTTTTGTCCCATGACATATAGACGTGAATATGATAAAATGTGTGTTTACATGTGAAACGTTGTAAAAGATCATCTTTTTGAAGTTATTTGTTTTATTAGAAAGTTTAACTATGCGTAACTCATGTTTTACAATCCTGCCGCCATGTCCGGTGACGTTCGGCAGTTCATATGTATAAAAAATGATAAAACCGAGGATGCGATGGGCCGAATTAAAAATGGGTCGAGTTCACCTGATATACCTTGCACGTGGATTATGTCAGAAACGAATGTTTTGAAATGACGGAAAAGACAAACTTTGCCTGATTTAGGTATAAAATGATGATGCATGAAAATAAACGCAACGGGTAATAAGAATAGAATATGTGAAATGAAAATAGCACGTGCTTATTGGACACTCGGTAATACCGAAAGTTAATTTTCAATGCTCTAAGTAATGTCGGACAAACAAAAATTGATATTACGGGTTACGTTTGACAAGATTGTTGTAATTATACGCATGTATTTGTTATTCTAACCACCAGATGGTTTCTTTGGGATATATATGACATAAAATATAACATAAATAAGGCATGTAAAAATTTTCATCCAAGACAGCTCATATCGCTTAAAGGGTATGAAAGGTAATATCAATGTACCTATAATTTGCGTGTGTAGAAGCTCTTTTACATAACAATTTTATGCATAAATCTAATAAATCACTACTACGCGATTATCAAGGTAGAAGTTAGATCGTCATGATAATACTGAATATATTTAAAGTTATTATTCACTGGGTAGATTTAACACAGTAAAATTTAACACATAAATTGAAACCATATATCATTACCCAGACCGCTTTAGAAAATGATTTTTCCATTTCACCGAACTCACGTGGTGTTCATGGCATATTTGCAAGGGCACTGACTCCTTCTGGACACCTGGTCAAATCCCCTTTTATGATTTGCATTTGTTCTTCGTGTTGAGACCTTTGTTATATTTAAGGCGTTTCGAATAAAGCCTAGATTCGCACTTCTTCGTTATATTTAGAATTAATACGACAAAGTAAATCAACTGTGACGACGAGTGATTAAATGAAACCAGACAACGCAAAACGACTTTTTAAAAATTTGAATTCAAACTTGAAGGTATAAACAAGATTGTGCGTGAAGCGTTATTGATGTGACACAGGACTTTGGAGAGTTACATAATTTTCTTAAGTCTATTGTCATTTTCTTCAATGCACATTTGAAAAGGGATAAAAGCAAAATTTAATTTCCAGAACTACATATAAAATATATCTCTAATATGTGATTAAATAGAATCGACATGAATGAATACACATAAATCTAGATATTTTTTCACTAAATAATACGAATGTAGTATAGAGAAGTTGGGAAATGCAGAGTCAATAGGAATGTATACATCTAATGGCATGGATGTAGATGCGGCAATTTCTGAACTAGCGTTCTAACTTCTTCGCGTGACTATTTTGAAATACCACTGTTGTAGCATAGTCATTGTCCCACACAGTTCTGCCTAGAAAAAAACGGCCCGGTATGGACACTCCCGGCAAAATGGGTCTAGCTTAGTATTTCTATATATTGCTATATCTTTTATATAGGAATGTACAATTTTAACCAATGCTGCATAAGTTCCAAGATAATAATATTGCCTGGAACACTTTTTTATTATAAATATTAATCATTAGACGTAAAACATGAAATACTTTAACAAAAGCGCCATTTTATTCATTAGTAAATTCACAAATTATTCGAAACCTCCTTGTTGTAGATTTTTATACCGTATACTTATACACGTTGACTGATTCAGTTATACTTAGTGAACATAAACTCTTTTAGTAAAGAACTTGTGGTTGTTTGTAGTTTAGTATATGCATTCTGCTACAAATTTCAGGTACTGGCGTTGTGACATCAAAGGATCGGATTCCGGTCTGCTTGCGGGCAAAAAAGTGGCTATCAAAGACAACGTCTGTGTTGCCGGAGTACCTATGATGAATGGCTGTAAAGTGCTCGAAGGTTATACCCCAGAGATAGATGCTACAATCGTCACAAGGATACTTGATGCAGGTAGAGGAGTACTAACAAAATGTCTGCATTGATATACCTTATAGGTAGTACAACACGCTTATTTGATATTAATGCAGGCTTGCTAAGGTCCAAAATAGGTAACGTCGGCAATGACTGATGAATATTTGTTGAAAACTTTCATATACTTGAGTCATGTAGTGCTTTTTTATCAGTTTAGGTCACTTACTCCGAAGGACCAGGTCAGTCATTGCCAATCATTTTACGATCATTGTCATCGTCGGTATCGTCCGTTGTCGGCATTTCCCTTAAATTGTCGGTGCACCTCTCTTATGAAGCATAATCAGAGTCAAACTTAGCAGGAATTTTTATTTGCTGAATGTTTGTCAGATTTATTTACTGGTTGCAGTCGAAAATTCAAAGTGTCTGCCAAGGATGCAAATTAACATTATCATTATAACTTTGGTATTATGTTTATAGTATGTATAATCACTAGGTCGTTGTCACTGCTGGAGGACTGTTTGAGTCCATGGGGGTATACATAAACCTAGTACTTGGTATCTCGGTATCAGATGATAATCTTATACTAACGTACTATTTCGCACTGATAACACCATTTAAATTCCTAATTTTCCTAAAGCTAAGATAGTATCTTTTTTCTTATTTAACCATGTTATCGAAGAGCAAGGGAGTCTGTTGACACGACCTATTTTAGATATTTTTTTTGTTACGTTATAAGCTGTTTGGTTGAATTTTGAACCAAATGAAAGATAAAGACCAAGGTGAAACCTTAAGTTTTCGATATTTATGGTTGACATTTAAATACAGCCATAAATAGCCAACTATCGTCTTCAAGTATTTAGTAGTATGACACAGGATTTTATTATAGGGACATTATCTGTTTTTGTAAAAATATATTTCATTTTTAGCTCGATGGGCGGAGCCCATCTAGCTACTGCTGTGGCCCCTAGTTTTGAAAACGACGTTGTGTAGACGATTAAGGAAAACTAGGCATCGTGTCGCTGTGAAAATTTGCAGACATATGCTTTTATAGATAAAAATGAACCCAATACCCAATTGCAGTAAATCAGAACTGTTTCTGAATTTTAATGAATTAAATAAAATTGATTTCTTCTTTGTTTATATTGTCTGATGCAATGTATAGTGGGTGAAATTTATGCTGAACTTCTCCACTTCAAGTCAAAATGTGTATATTATGCAAAGAAATAAATACCATTTTCACATTTACTATTTTTTCCAAAGTTAATTGTGACATGCAAATTGTTTTGACAATAAATTTACCCATATTAGAGGTTTGTCTAGTTAATAAACAGCATTTCAAAATACGAAGACAGCGCAGTGCCCTAGATTCCGCACATAGCTGACTCAATGTTATTTGGAACATAGTATGCATCTGTTATGGGAGATAACATGTATATAAGGAGGTATTTATTGGGAGGCGTTAAATGTAATAGCTGCACGCTATCACCCTATCGCGAGGGTTAATTCTTTACAAAACCCAGGTCGACTCCAGTTGTGTGTCGTACTGCGGAACTGAATGTTCGTTTAATTAATGTATAAAAGTTGTAAAATTACATTTACTGACATCTATACTATTTTAAGAATGTTGGTGTATAGCAATGCGTGGGGGCATAACCCATATAGCCTTCCACATTTGGGGAAACGCTCGATGCAAGTCCAAAAGTGATGTTTTAGCAACAGAAGTGTATAGGGTTTTATTATGCTATAATTTGGATATATTCTGTATTTAAATGTTAATTCAAATTTTTTCATTTCAAAATTAAACAAATAGCTTTCTTGAGTATACATTTAAATTGTTTCGTGTTTCTTTTGCCATCGAGCTATGATGATATCGGCTTCTTGTTACTACTTAGAATGAAGTACATTAAAAATAAATACTTGCAGATATTCTAAAATTAAAAGGGCATAAACTGTTTTTTTCAAAAAGAGTTGTTTTTACAATTGATGTACAAAAACATTTTAGTGATATATATATATATATATATATATATATATATATATATATATATATATATATATATATATACATATATATATATGCATAAACATTCTTATATCCCTATATATTTTGTGAAAATAAGATCAGGTACAGTGTCTCTAAATATAAAAATCTAAGATTACAATGTATTAATCATCAGGATGTCCAGGACACACACACACACACACACACACACACACACACACACACACACACACACACACACACACACACACACATATATATATATATATATATATATATATATATATATATATATATATATATATATATATATATATATATATATATATATATATATACAAATCTGGACAAACAAGGACTTCTGGAAATCAAGAGGTGGGATCAGGTGCCATGGAGGAGTAAGCATCTACTGCTGACCGGTCACACCCGCACACAGCAAATTTATGATTCTAAAAATTCAGGATAATGTGTTTGATGACAGAAGGGAAATAGTCTCAGTTTATTGGTACGACCCTTTTCAACTCTTTTTAATCTGTTTATTTATATAGGTTCTGAGATATATATGTTCTGGTTAGGTGATTTTCCCTCGTTTCGGCTTAAAATGTAGGTTAGAACAATACATCTTTACTAATATAAAGGGTGCACTTTTTCAGGGGGTTAATTTCACCTGTTTACAACTTTAGCATAATTAAGTAGATACAGTAGAGCTTGCATATAAAGACAAAACCAGTCTTTATAGAGAGGTGGTCTTTATATGGAGGTTGATTTGGTATTATGGGGAGGGAAAAAACGGTCTTTGTGACCATGTGGTCTTTATACACAGGTGGTCTCTAAAGCAGGTTTTTCTGTATTACATCCTCATTTGACATTAAAATTTGTGAAGTTTTGATTTTGAATGCTGTTGTACGCCACACTCTACAATTTTACTGTCATACAGTGAGGTCAGTTATAAGACGTGGAGGTGAAAACCCACTTACAATGTACTCAAGAAGAAACCACCGGTCTACCGCAAATAAACTGGCAAACCTTTTTACAAAATCAGCTTCAGCTAGAAATTGGTTCAAAGCGTGATGCTCTAACCAATCATTCACGGAGGACACTTTGACATTTAATATAAATACCTTTATAACATTTGTAATTTGAATAATGTACATAAATATTTTAAACATTCTGTCAATTAGACTTCATCAGTCGAGCTCCAATTCAAAATGTATATGTATTTTCTAAAGAGAAAGTGGTATCATACAAGGTCAAATTTCCAGGTCTGTACGAAGAAAATTTTGATTATTTGAATTTGGTGATATTTCGATACAGAACAGCAATAATTAAATAATATGAAAACTCCTTTAACTTTTTCTCATTGCTCCGACTTTGTTGATACAATTGAAATAAAATTGAAATAATGAATCAAAACACGTATATATAAAACATCTCAGATACCAAAGTATAAATCTTTAGGATATCCAGGACACAGATACAAATCCGGCAAAAATGGACAAACACGGACTTCTGGAAGCCAAGAGGTGCGATCAGGTGCCATGGAGGAGTAAGCATCCCCGGTTGACCGGTCACACCCGCAATGAGTCCACAGTCAAGTCCAAATGAAATACGTGAGGAACGAATCCTCGTCACAATTGGTACAGACGTCTCAACAACCGCCAACGAAAAGGCAACTCAACATTTCACCCAGTGAAACAGAGTAATCGCAAACCGACCGTTAAATTTGCGGAACGTTGACATCAAACGCGGTTTTTGATACCCCTGTGTCAATAATTTGTCAGTGAGTAGTTTACATCTGTATATGAAATGTTCATGTGTTGAACACCGTCTGGCATATCGAATCATTTGTGGAATATAAACTCAATATGCGGGTGACTGTGGGATGTTACTACTTAAATGTCTAACATTTACGATAGGAAAGCTGAAATCGTCGCGTTTGTCGTATAGCTTAGTTGCCAATTTCCCGTCTGTGTCTATTGTAAGTAAAATGTCTAAGTACGAAGCGTGTGTGCTTGGTTCTGTTGTATCTTTAATTTCTAGTTTGCTGGGATATATCGCATTGACATATGTATGAAAATTGTCATTATTAATTGACAAAACGTCGTCGATATATCTAAATGTGCCTTTAATTATCTTCACAGGTGGAAATATATTAGGCAAATCTGTGTGTGAAGACCTGTGCTTCAGTGGTAACAGCTGGACCTCCTCCACGGGACCTGTTAAGAACCCACACGATGCAACAAAATCTGCTGGTGGTTCTAGCTCTGGCAGTGCGTCACTGGTATGTAAACATGGATGTATAATTGTAAAGTATAAATTTTCTTTATTTTACTCCATTTAACAAGTTATGTCAATGTACAGGTCTACTACGGTAGATTGGCAGTCATGGTTATAAAAACAACGAGTCTAAGTTATATCATAACAGGGGGGACAAGCTACTTGTCTTCACAAACGTGTTAGAAATTCAGTAATTCATGGAGTCCGTGCACGGCAATGTTTTTTTATCTGTACAACCTGTTTTTGGAAACCACTTTACCTTGATAGACCTGTATGTCTCTCGTTGGCTGCGGGGAAAAATCGGAGAAAACTCATGTGTTCGACTTGCCAACCGCTATGGCATCTAACATGCTCCCATGTCTAATCCAGGGATCGCAGGGTCGCATTAGCGAGAAGCGAGTGTGCTTACCATTTCGCTACCCGGACACCATATAATAATGTTGATACGGAACACTGCATGCCCAAAATGAAACTTACTATATGTACGTCTTTTGCATAAGTGTTATCATTACGTGTAAAAATATATAAATGTTTATGTAAGATAGACTAACAGATTCGTGCTTTGTATAGTGGATGAGCAAATATTGTCCGATTCACATAAGATGGCGGGGAGGAGTAACCTTTTGATTATCATACGGATGATTCCACTCACTTTTCGGTTATGACAAGCTGCACGGGAAAAACGTTTTATTTTTCACTGGATACTCTCTGATGTATGGTGACAAGTAGGGACGATTACTTGTGTAGTTTTAATCTTATACGTAATTTACCTAAACTCGTCCAGGTCAAGAAAGGATTCACAAGACTCCACCCCGCCAGGTTATATGGATTTTACTATATCAACGGTTGATAAATGCTCCATAGGAGTTCGAACAAAGAATAGTTATTGATGTTACAAAAACGACTTTGTACATGAAAAAAGTAACTATTGGCATCTATAGAACATACAGGCATTGTAAGTACTGGCAGTTCGTAAATACAGCAAAAACAAATAAACTGACGACACGATATTAAAACGTATAAAATTTAACAAATAAGATGCTTTATCGCATATCTGGATTGATGTATATATTATGAATGTCGTTACATGTTTTGTTATTTAGTAGTTAATGCATATCTGTTGTTTTATTGTGTGCCAATAGCTATAGTTTCATTCCATATCTGAATCGATGTATGTATATAAAACTGTCGTAATATGTTTAGTTATTAAGATTATTTTACGAATATGTGTTGTTTTTAATGTCTCAATACCTAAAGCGTCATATATGATTAATCTATGAATATAATAATGCATACAAATGTTTTTGTCTTTCAAGCCCAGATCTGTAACAGATTGATTTCTTCCTAAAATTCATTAGTATTAATGTGGCGGACATCGTAAAAAGTGAATTTATGACTTCAATTAAAAACAAACAATGTTTACAAATGACAGCTAAAACTGATAAGGAATAAACAATACAATGTATTTTCTAAGAATCATTTTCATGTTTGATTAACTAAAAATAAAAATAGTTGTCAACTTGTCCGCCAAGTGTATGTATAATTTCTTTAGCAATCAAACAACCAAACAAGTGTCAGTCTGTTCTACTGGAAATGAAAAACAATATTAAATGAAGTAAACACTTGAAACAGTTTTTCTTTAAATTTTCAATATTATTTTAGATTGCACGTGGTATCGTTGATGTGGCTATAGGTGGGGATCAAGGTGGCTCAATACGGATACCTGCCTGTTGGTGCGGTATTGTGGGTTTGAAACCAACATTTGGTCTTGTACCATACACTGGCATCATGCCGATAGAACCCACAATTGACCACACAGGTCCAATGGCAAGAACTGTCAAAGACTGTGCTGCTCTTCTGGAGGTAAGTATCAATGCAGAACAAGCAAAATCTATCAAAAGTAAGTCACAATAAAATAAATTCCATCAGTGATAAAGTAAAAGGATTTATAAATTATTAATAATTTAAAAATTATTTCCATTTTTATCTACTTCTTCTACATGACGTACAATTACAAATAAGAGCTATACACAGACATAAAAAATCTTACTTTCATATTTATTTTGTGAAAATAAGGTCTGGTCCAGTGTAGTATTCATCTAAAAATAGTAAGGTTCAGTTAATCAATTGCAATTAATCAAGTGCCAACCTGGGTTTCTCCAGCAATTTTCACAAAATATAAAGGCATTTAACAATTGTTATGCCTTTTAATATCTCTTTTTTTGTTGTTGTATAGCAGTATAAAAATAGGGAAGATAGTTTTGAGAAAAACACTGCTAATGCTTCTTTAATTTGGAGTATTCGGTATTTTTAACGCAAATGATCAATTCCTGGATAATTATAATAGAAAATGTGTATTTATTACAACTTGTTAATTTTAGCGCAAACAAAAATTAGCGCATTTATGTGTAAGTATGCGAAAATAGCTAAAATGTATTTGCGCTAATAATTTATATATTTTGGGTCAAGATAAATGTAAAATCAGTTTGATTATCATTGATATCTGTTAAGATAATTTGAAACAACAGATACATGTAATGAAGTAACATTCTTTTTAAAACTCACTATCAACATTCAGAAAGTAAGATTTACTTATTTGGAATTAAACATTCTTGTTTGATATATTTGCATTGACAGTTGATGGTCAAAATCGGGATTATTTTTTACGATATTTTTTCAATAATATTTAACAAAATATAAATAAAATGATAGAAAAATACGTTAACATGCGTAAACGAGTATGCAGTATTAATTTTTTGAAACTAACTAAAGTATACCTGACGTTTTAGGCAATTGCTGGGTATGATGAGGGTAGAGACCCACGACAGCCGCTCGGACTCAACGTGCCACAGTACACAAACATGGTAAAGATATAACACAAAGACAGAGTGTAAAAAGACCAAATGCGAATACTGTTACAGTAAACGAATTCAAAATATGTCTTATTTTAAGTTTATCGTTTAGTAAATGTAAGGTAAGAATTTTTTCACAATTTAGGATATTGGATATTCGGATATATCTAAAATGATGATTTGTTTTAGTTGGAAACTGATTAAACTGTTATTCTATCATTTTCAATCTATACAATGATAATGTATGAAACAATATATATCGTAATTTTAACAAGAATCAATCTATGTTGAAAACACATTTGATTTTTGTTGTTTTTGGGTTCCCCGATGCCAGTATGTGGTCAGAGAGAAATGTGAGCGATAACAGCGGTTTCCTTATTGTTTTCGTTGACGATTTACTCGCCAAAGGCCGATGGTCTCCACTTGGGTACATTGTAACCGGGTTATTTTAACCATCATTTAAAGATAGTCGCCACCATATAACTTTAGATGTTGTGTGGTGTAAAAGAACCTTTTCAAAATTCAAATTCAGAACAAATTTGTTTTGGAAATTACATTGACAAAGATAGTGACAGCAATGAAATAAATATAGTAGATGAAATATTGTTTTAATGAACTCTTATACATTTCAGCTTGATGTTGATATCAAAGGTAAGAAAATAGGAGTCCTAAGTGAAGGATTTATGGGTGTGGAAGCTGATGTAGCAGAATGTGTCCGGAAAGCAGCGAACAAAATGTCAAAATTAGGTGTGGAAGTGTCCGAGGTATCTATTCCGATGCATTCTGATGGTAAGTCACTGGCGATAGACTGTTGTGAAGCATTGTGTTCTAAATGTTTAATATACAAATTTCATATGCAGAATGTAATGGCAAAATGTAAGGTAAAAGAAAATTTATGATTATAGCGAGAAACGCCACATAATTGACTTTCGTCACTTAAATCAAAACGTAAAAGACTACGAGCTTTATTCACATCACTTAGATTCATTGCCTTGATATATACGCTGGCTGATTTGTGCTATGTCGTTGTTTCGACTTTCGCCCTGAAAGGACGACATTTAGTGCTTTTTAATTGTCGACCTTTCGTTGCTTCGCCCAGAAAGGACGAGTTTAGTACTTCTGAATAGGCGACCTTTCGTTGTTTCGCGAAAGGACGACAATATTGGTCGTTGATTAACGAACTTAAAATATCGTCATTTCGGAAAAAATGTCCTTTTTTGTCTCGCCCCGAAAGGTCGAATTTTAATTTCTCTGAAATGGCGACCTTTCGTTGTTTCGCCCAGAAAGTCGAAACAACGAACTGACACAAACCAGTCATGGTAGACCGTTCCTCACGTATTTCATTTGGACTTGACTGTGGACTCACGGCGGGTATGACCGGTCGACAGGGGATTCTTACTTCTCCTTCTCACCTGATTCCCCCTCTTGGTTTCCAGGTCCATTTTTACCAGATTTGTATCTATATCATGGACATCCCAAAGATTTATACTTTAGTATCTGAGATATTTTATATCAGCATCGATGTAAATTCATATTATGCCATGACTGCATTTTTTCGGTGAAATTAAACAATTTTTAACTATTTATTTTTAAAAGCATTCGAATGTAATTAAAAATAGTTACAAATAATTCATACCAGAAAAATATTTCGATTCCTTGCACAAATACATCTTTCGTCGTATCAGCAATTACCCTTACTTTGATAAACTTAAATTGTATGATTCGCTGTAGCAACATTAGTTTATATCTTTTTGAAACTTATTTGTAATTAAACATATGATGTAAACATGATATAAACACATGCACGTCATCCCATCAGTCGTAAAAGGAAATAAACCTTACATTTATCATTAAAACAATGGCCTCTTCTGTAAGTCAATGAAATAGTTCAATCCAAATGTGCCTTTAGGGGTGACTGAGATAACTAGACATCAAGTAAAAACTCCATGACATCTAGCGGCATTTCCAGTAAAAGTGTTCGGAACAGTCAATTTATAGAGAAGGAAAGACAACTCCAATACTCTATCATAGCAACTGAACTAATCGTGAAATTAAAATTTCAGTGCTACTGTTTGTTTGTTTGTCTATTGTTGTTTAACGTATCACTCAAGAATATTTCACTCATATGGAGACGTCACCAAATGCCGGTGAAGGGCTTCAAATTTTGGCATATGCTCGGAACTTACATTGAGTAGTGAGGGTTCTTTAACGTGCCGACACGTACTGTGACACGGGACCTGCCGCCGGTTGGACTCGAACTTACGACCTCACGATCAAGAGTCGAGCGCGCTACCGACTGAGCCAGGTCGGCTTACTGCAGTATTCAGGAACAAATTAAATGTAGGAGGCCGCTGCCGCTATTCTCAAATCTGTAATTGTAAAACGACTCTAGAATGCACAGCATAAATGACTGGATCAGCATGACATGCATCATTGATAGGCATCAAACATCCTATTAAACTCTTCTTGTGTTTCATATTGGCAATATTTGATTTGATGAAAATCTGATGGTATAGTGTATTTTAAGGTAATTGAAATGATGCATATAAGAAGTGTATTTTCACATATTAGATTGGATTAGCCTATTTTATGATTTAAGTAAATGCAGATAAATTGAAGGCATTAAATTAAGGTGGAAAAATTACACACTGTATTTTTCATATGTTAATGTATTCAGTGTAAGATGACTAATATTTCTGATAAGTGTAGATACATGTATATATATTGTAAACATATTATGAAATAAAGAAATACTCGATTCAATATAAACAAAAGATTGGAAGAATTTGGTGAGATCACGGAAGATTTGTGCTTTAAAGAAAAACGCTAGGACGGTTCAGGAAAAGATTTGTGCAGGGGAAAAACTACATTCATGGTTAAGGGTATTTAGAAATTATACAGAAGTATATGTCATTTTGAAACTTATTTGTGGTCTGTGCATTTCAAAGTCTCATTATCGTACGTAATTTGTTACAGGAATGGCAATCTGGACAGTTATTGCATTTGAGGGAACCAATCAAGCTATGTTAAAAGGAAATGGTAAGTTTGAAATTAATTTTCAGAATTATGCTTTTTCTTTAGTGTCTATATTAATTTCTTCGTTCTGTACATTAAATGGACAAAACCGACACACTTACAGAGAGAGAGAGAGAGAGAGAGAGAGAGAGAGAGAGAGAGAGAGAGAGAGAGAGAGAGAGAGAGAGAGAGAGAGAGAGAGAGAGAGAGAAAATAAAATTCCAGTGAAATTAATACTTCAATTCCCAAACGTTATTCATTTAGATCATTGTCTCTCACACATGGATCCTGAGTATTTGATTTGGCCTTTTTCAAAACTATAACTTTGATTATTATGTTTATTATATTTATATAGATAATACGATATCTCACTGGAAATGACCAATAATTCAACACGTACGTTTGATTTTACAGGAAATGGATATGGATGGAAAGGTCACTACGCACTGTCTTTACAAGAGGCCCTGGCAAGGGGATACAACTTACGTAGACATGATTGGTCGATAACCGTCAAACTATGCTCAATTTGGGGAGAATATATAGAAAAACATTATCAAAATAAATTTTATGCCAAAGCTCAAAATCTAAATATGCGCCTAACAGAAGCTTACAATAACGCCCTCAAGGAATATGACGTGTTAGTGATGCCCACGTTACCAGGGAAACCGTTCAAATTACCATTAAAGGATGATAAATTATCAGGTAAATTTGAAATAATCAGAATGAGGTATTCTTTATCAAATCAAAAAGTATGTAATACACCAATACCCAATATAGTCACACACACACATGCACACAAACACAGACACACACAGACACATGCATACACACAGACACACACACACATGCACACACACACGCACACATTTATACTCTTGTTATTCTTGTTATTTTTAGCAGTTTTATACATTTTATACCTATTAGATTTTTATTTGGCTGACCTCACGGCGGATGTTATAGATCGGCAAGTGATGGTAACGTATCCATGACAACCAGTCAAACCTTTGTATTTTCTAGACTTCAGTGCCTGTCCCATGTTCTGTTTTTCTTACAGGACAACATTTTTTCATGTGTGCTATAATAAAGAAATAAGTGAAAAGTCATTATGTATCTTGTCCTGCATATAAAGCAATATGCTGGTTTCTGTTAAGTTTTAACATTCCGAATGCATCCTTCGGTTTTGCCGACATTAACACATTTATACTCTGCAACGCCGTTTTTAGACATAAAGAACAAACCCACACATGCAAACATGTTAATTTATCATATGGTTTCATAATATGTACGTATTGATTGTTTGATTTGAAAATTTTATAAATCCAGTTACTGCAAATCTCACCTGCGGCCAATGTTGTCAAAATAATGTGCAAAAATAGGATTTAACAATAAACCTATCACAACAGCATATTCGTTTACTTCTACATTTCTAACTTTTCTAATCATGTCAAAATCCTTTTTTTCCAGATGTGTTTAAAGTGTCATTTGGGATGTTGCAAAACACAGCACCATTCGATAGTACCGGCCATCCCGCTCTATCAATAAATGCGGGAACTCTTGATGGTCTGCCTTGCGGTATGATGTTTGTAGGACGATTGTTTGATGACGTCACAGTGTTACAAATTGCAAATGCTTTTGAGAAGATGGAGTAATGTATTTGAAACTACTTGGAGCCTTATTATTTACACATATAATTATGTATATTATACACGGAAACAAAATGTTAAATGTAACAAAAAATATCAATTATAAGAATAAAAACTATGAAATACATGTAAATAAGCGAGATAATGAAAGCCCTTTATGTTTTAGATGTGAAGTTACTAAAAGATCGTTCAATACCTTTTATACAGTGTTGTAAATTAATGGACGAATTGACCGCAGTTTGGTTAATATTATCATACATACAACATCTATGTTAACTTTTATAATGTGATATGATTAACATGTGATAGGGACGGATTAAAACTGGTCTTACAATCTGCCAATAAAGCAACAAAGCGTATGACAGTTACATTTGTGTGCCATATCAGTATGGTTAATTAAATATAATTAAATCATTGTGATTTTTGCATTTGTGAAACGTAATTCATAAATTTGGGAGATTTGTATATTGATTACTCTATTTCACACCAACTGTATTATTTAATGTATGAATTAGTTAAACAGATATTGCATTGTTTAAGTAAAATACATGATCTAAAGACACCCAATCTGCTTAAGCTTTGATATCTTTGGTGTTTCATACAGATATTCAATATATAAAAATTAACACCACGCGGTTCTAGCCTCGTCTTCTTTACAGAGAACCACAAAATGTCCCATCTCAATGAGCCGAATGTTAATCTTGAAATATTGTCATTCTCATAAGGAATTGTTTTTAATGCTGAAATTCATTATAGTAAAATATAACTGCTGTGTAAGACTTATTAAAACAACCTGCATTAGTTGACGCAATGCTATATATTTGTTCGTATTTTTCATCCTATGACGATGTCATTAATTGTAGGTGAATATCGAAAGTTTAGATTTATGCATGGGACAAGTGTCGATGCTGTTTAGATATTACTGTAAGACGTGAGCCAATTAAAGAGCCTCTTGACTTAAAGTGACATCCGGAATTCCTGTTACGTTCTAATGTTCATTAGTCTTATATATGGTCAGAAGTATTATTCCAAACTCTTGCTTGCAAGCTGATCACCCTATACCCTGTCATTGTGGTGAGCTGTATCAGGCATAAAATATACACCCGACAGCATAAACAACATATCAAGTGACGTGACATTCATAATGGATTCTGTATAAGATTGACAAAGCAGCTAATTTGGTAGAGGGTCAGATCTTCAACATGAAGGTCCCTGGCTCGATCCCTGGTCGTTCCAGATTTTCAAAAGTGAGATTTTATCTCCTGTCCACACAGCTCTATACCTAGATGATAGAGGGTAAATGGTCTAGGCTGTACAGTTTGATTACCTTCGCCAGATAAGCACTTGGGAAAACGGAACACTCGAACAAGGACACAGACACACGCTCTAAACATCACTCTCCCTGCCTCACGGTGACGAGTGGCAGGGGAAGTAGTCCGCCGTTCGTTAAGTCAAACCAAAGCAGGCTGTGCAAGTCATTATTGTATTAACAAAATCGAGGTAACTGTATTAGTAGTATGTTGAGGCTTCACACCAGTAGCTTAATGACATTGGTCATTCATTTTGAAATTCATTGATAACTACGGTAGCCTACGTAGAAAATAATGTTCTTGCAGGCTACTAAAACATATGGAAATCATAATTATTGAATAAAAAGAGAAGTAAGTGTCTTGTGAATGTAAAATTATTTTATTGTAGACATAGAATTTCATAATCGAGTACTTTGTAACAATATCACAGTTACGTGTATCACAACAGGGGTATACCACAACCATACAAACCATAAATAAAATATGATCATTTAGAGCAGATATTACTTGTTATTTGATTTTAATATCACACAATACATTATTTGACAAAATGAGCCAAAATGCATTTTTTCTAAAGCAAAACTCTTTCACATGGACTGAAGTCAAGTAACAATGATAAAAATAAATATGAAATAATGATATAGAAACAATTAACAAAAAACATTATCACTAGAATTTCGTATCTAGAGGCTGTCAAACTTAGTTTGTATTTTAGTCCTTTAAAACAAGCATACTTTTAGTTACTTTAAAGTTTTAACATAACCGATATTTATTGAGTTTCTTTCAAGGAAATATTTGAAACTGGAACTAATTGTATATACATATGTTAATCACGTGACGGCTTAAATACGTCACTTGGGCGATATTCTCTGTCGTCATCTTTAACCACCGGAACACAGATTTCGTATGTGTGTGTCCGCCATTTTATTTCAGCGAACGTAATAGTCTACTCTGAAAAAATACAAGTTTTACTTTGAAAATAAGAGAATATTTATATGAATTAAGAAATAATAGATACCATTTCATATAGGTTATCCGTTTAGTATGTCTCATAGACTGTTTTGTATATACCCTTCCATATATTAAAAATATTTTAACAAGTCCGATATAGTCAATGCAATTGTAACTAAAATACTGTACACATCACAAAATAAATACATATTTAAGTAATACTGATAAATCTGTAATGTAAATATATTTGTACCAGGAAGGTTTTAGTCAAACCTCATACCACATATTTATTGCTCAAAGGCACCTTCGTTATTTATTTAAAAACACTTATGTTTTATACGTACAATTTATCCGTTTTGGAAACATTCAGTAGTTTCTTCGAAGGTGTTTGACACAGTACAATTTAGGTCATGGAAAATTCTGAGTTTTCCATTTTTTTTAATCTTTTGTTACAAATTAGAAAACGTACGGTACAAACAGACTATATAACAGGTACCCATGTTCCTGAATATCTCAGGTTTCAGATCAACCTTTGAGCAAAAATAAAAGCCGTGAACAAATTTCATAATGTAAAATTCCAACACACAAATAAAAATTAATGAATATTCAAATAACACGATGCAATATGATTAATTACATATTATCATATATGACTGTAATGAATATGTAGTAGACACTAAATTACGTTGGTTGGATTAGTAGTTTGCACTACATGCACACAGAAATAAAGGAAACAGGGCGTAAGAGTAAGACAAAAGATGAGAACTGTATAAACTATATCACATACAAATTATCATTTCAAGTCGATCAAGGTTAGAGAATTATTTCCCACAGTTCAAAGTCTTTATATTTCACTCAGCGGAATTTCGTCTGGGCAGATTCTGTGTATTGACTTGGAAGTTTTCATTTTCGTGTGAAAAATTACGAAAGGATAAAATCCGAATATAACCAACAACTTGAAACATCCTCTGTAGATAAATCCTTAAAAAGCCATAATGATGAGATTCTTTTCTTAAGGTGGATCCAACGGTTTATAATGACTAATATCATTACCTTCTGGCTGATTCAAATTGATATATTTTGAATACTCTGCGAGATAATTTTATCCGCTTTTGTCTCAAAGAAAATGAAAATGAGTATATGGACAATAAAGATACTAGACTCAACTCCAGCATCATTTTTCAAATCCTCTATCCATTGATTATTCGAAGTTGTAATCCATTAATCAAACATGATTATTATATGTTTATAGATAAAACCTTATTGTAAAGAAAAAAGTTAAAATACAGATTTCGTATAAGTTTTAACTTTTCTTCTTTCCACAAAATTTAAACTTTGATAAGTCAAGACGCATTCTTACTCCGTTTCTGTATGCTGAAATACCAACCAATACCAATAACTGAAAACAGAAGAGTCAAAAGTGCAATGGCTATCTACAGAGTGTTTTCTATTTAAGTGAACAGCTCCAATTTATAGGATTGTATCGTAGTCGTTCTCTATCAATTCTGTCTTCTAGGAATTTGTTTGACTTTCTTTCGGTCCATTGTCTCTCCATAAGCTGTGTGAGAAAAGCAAATATTTAGATAACATCAACATGAAATAGTGTGACGTGTGTTTTTACACATTGCATTTACATAAATTTGCACTTTTCATGATTATAAGTTTTATTCAACATGTTATTCAACTATTGTCAAAAATTGGATTCAAATACACACATATACACGCATACAGAGAGAGAGAGAGAGAGAGAGAGAGAGAGAGAGAGAGAGAGAGAGAGAGAGAAAGAGACAGAGGGAGAGATTTACACATACAGACGCACACACATACTTAGAAACATTTACACACACACATACCTGTCATACACACACGCGCACGCACACACACGCGGCTCTCACACAAAAACCACAGTCACACGCACATATTATATGCAGATATACTATAATGATGAGTGATAACTACCTCTTTATTGCCATCTCTAAAATTTTGTAAATATGAATGTTTTTTAACGTAGGCATCAGCGTCTTTCCGTTTACAGTCATTATCATATGCTATCGACTGTTTACTTTCACGTGTTCTATCTTTGAAATTGGTTGCTTTCTCTGCATCTAAATCTGCCATCTGTTGCTTTAATACCTCTCGATAATGTTTTCTGTAACAAATGATAAAATTGTAATATTACTGTGTATAAATACACACACTACTATACAGCTGAAATCTAGACATATTATTCAAGGAATGTTTTATCTTGTTTTTTTTTAAATATCACACACTGTCCATTTTTTTTTCAGAAGCATTCAACGGTTAAAAAAAATTGAACTCAGTTTTTGTTCTTGAAAATTATAATTATCTTTTTATTTTGATCATTTTGGAGGGGTCATAACAATCAACTATGTCTTATTCTTGTGTAATCCAAAATTAACATTTAATTTAATGCAATGTTTTTATTTTTATTTTTAGATGGCGTTATTCTTTTGCATTTTCTGTTTTGTTCATAATCAATTATTACTAACACTGTTTACTTCATATCCTCATGTTTAAAAATAAACACCAAACATACACTGTACATCATTTTATTGTCAGGATAAATTTTGTAGATAATAAACCTAACCTTGGTCAATTATTTGTTACCTTGTTTAGAAAATTATGAAATATGTTTAAAACCTTACTTGTCAATTCTCCATCTTTCCGCACTCATCTTTTAAAACTTATATCGATTTAACAGCTGCAAGCCAGCTTGATCAAACACACGGCCTAACATATACAGACTAGTTATATTCTATGTTCTCACAATTTTATCATATGTTAATTACCTTATATCAAATGATACGTGAATGTCCAACACAATAGACGTGGATAGAAAGATATTCGAGCGAGTGAATATGAATTGATTAAACTTATCTCTCGCATCATTTGCCCTATTGTAACTGTTGTTAATTACCTGACAGTCTTTTTGTTTTTGGTTAAATTACAAAAGCATCTCTTTATTACTTTGGTCAGTTGTTCAACTCATGTGTCGATATAACCTAAAGAACTAACAAAGGTGGGTTTTGCTGTTTGTTCCGAAATGAATTAACGTATTATCGTGTATATTATTGTGTAACTATCATTGAAACGTATGTTTCGTGAAAATGAAGAAGTACCAATGAATAATCGAAACTTCACATTCATTTGAAAACGACAAATTGGATATTTTGAAAATGGTCTCAACATGAAGAAGAATTGCGAATCCCCAACGAGAATTTTCTAGGTGTCCGGAAGAAGTAAGCATGACATACCTGTCGCAAATGTTATATGGAAACCTCTCGAGTTCAGTGAAAAGGACAAGCTCAATGAAAATGTCGTCAGTTGCGAATAAGACCAATTTGCCACTTTTCATTCGTTTCAAAGCACAAATTTAAAAGTCAAGAACCGACAAAAGAATGTGATTTCATGCAAAGAAAAATAATAGTGAGAATTTGCCAAAGGATCAGAAGCTAAAAGGTATATATATATATATATATATATATATCCTTTATCGTCCATGAATATCATATTAACATTATTCTGTTCAAGTGGTACTTGAAATGATGTTGATAATTCTTTTAGTTTTATCATTTCAATATTTTCTTCAAGATTTTTAAGTGCACAATGTTAAACTTAAACGGATAAAACATAAATTGAGTTGCAGACAATTGTATCTCTTAGCTGTAGTAAACAATATACACGTAGATACTGTATACCTGCATATTTTCGCTCCTGGTTATTTTCGCCTTTTGTTGGCAGAAATCATATTCACCTCAATTTAAATTCGCCCTAAATATCCGCAATTTCATAGATGACATACTTGTATGCGGCAGTATATCAATGTTTTAATTACTGAGATGAAATATTTCGCTTCCAATTCAAATTCGTCCTCTAATCTAGGTGCAAAAAGGCGTAAATTAAACGGGAGCGAAAATTTTTAAGTTTTAAGTATTAATGTAATCTGTATAAAAAAATGAGTAGTCCTAATTGAGATGAACTACCGATGAGGTGACTACAAATAAGTTTGATGTACGTTAACACGTAAAGGGAAACAACTCGTGTTTTCTTATGCGTTCTACATCGAAGACGTTTTAAAATTGTCGTGTAAAACAAATTATGCTTACCTGTAGAAAATCTATCATAGGAATTAATTTGGTTTTGCTGTTATTATAATTATTATATATATTGCTGCATTATAATTTTACTTCCCGTTCAGTCAAATTTGTACAGAAACGTCATGATATTTGTTTTTCATTAGCCAGATTACAAATCTATCATTTTTCTGAGGCAAGTTCAAACAAAAACATCCAAATCAGGTCTATGTGTCTGTACAATGTTCTCTAGGTTTGCACTTTCACATAAATAACACTTTGGTATCTATAATACCATATGCATATCTTTTTACAGTAGTTACTCTTAGTCGGATTTGGCAGCACCCTTAGGTTTACTTTCTTGCCTAGAAATTAACTTGTATGATACCACTGTCTCTTTCGGAAATAAATAATTATTCTAAGTTCGCACTCAACCGGTGAAGCCTTTTTGTCAGTTTACAACCACTGGGTAGTTTACAGTGTTGATAAAGCCGGCCTAGCTCAGCCAGTAGCGCGCTCGACTCTTGATCGTGAAGTCGCGAGTTTGAGTCCAGCCCGGCGGCAGGTCGGATTCCTGTCCTTTGGACGAGACAGTAAAAACTGAGGTCCCGTGTTCGAGTAGGTGTCGGCACGTTAAAGAACCCTCACTCTCAATGGCCGTAAGTGTCGAGCATAGGCCAAACTTTGAAGCCCTCCGTATGAGTGAAGGATTCTTGAGTGGGACTTTGAACAACAATACAACCAATCTAATGTAGGTGGACCTTTTAATTTGATTTGATTTGATTTTTTGTTTACGCCATACTCAACAATCTTTCAGTCATATGATGGCGTCCAGTTTTTATAGGTGGAGGAGAAACCCCGGTTACCCGGGTAAAAACCACCGACCTTCCGCAAGAAAACTGGGAAACTTTTGGACCTTTTTATTCCTCAAGAGTATACATAAACCTTGTAATAACCTTAATAACTTTACAATAACCTTAGTATTGTGATACTAGCCGATTATTTTATCCACGTCAGGAGTAATATTTCGAATGGATAGTACCCCGTTTAAATTCTAAACTCCCCATATGATATCTATACATACATATCAAAATATATTGCGGTGTAGGCCTCACCACTTCATACACACTACAGAGTTTCCAAATATACCACTACAATTCGTTCTATTTATATACCAGATAACTGCAAGTTAAATACAAGAAAGAAAACAGACTGTTATCATAAGGAACATCGACATAATTGAGCATAAAGACAGGAAAATATAATAGCAAATATAAGTGTTATGTCGCGCGTACAACATGCAACGTAATTTATATAATTAAAAATTCCTAGTCAATATGCATTTACTGACGCGAAAGGTTATACGATCTTTAAAATATATGAAACTTTATATCAATATCATAGCACAAAAGACCAATACATAGATACTGTCATAATATCAGCTATACAGGATTATTAAATAGTACTGTAATACAGCTCCATACATATGATCTAGATAATCCATGGCAAGCCTTTGAGTTTAAATTTAGGCGAAATATTTTTGTGCGAATTCAATTCTCTTTGTGTATATTGTTGGTAATAGGATTCAAAAGAATTAAAGTTTAGGGTTTAATGTGGTATATTTTGAATATGCCAGACGGCTTGTTGAAATATCTACAGATGAATAAGTCACGCTAGGGGAGCGATATTGTCATTACCAGTGGTCGTGTCCTGTCTGAGCATGACTTTGTTGTAGGGGCATAATGTCGAGAATCTCAATGACAACAGGGCATATAGAATATTCATATTGTGAAGTAAAGTCTATTGAATTTTATATTTTACCTATACTAATACCTATCCACAGGTAGTAGATATTCAAACTGACACATCGATCACTACGATATACCTTTGATTTCTCTTTGTCAAACCGGAAAGCGACGAATAAATAGGGATGTTGGTCGAGGGTTTGATGTAAATACTATAGGTTTCTATAGCTGAGTATAATTCTAATCAAAATATAAATTACCGAGAAGCTCATGAATAAGACAATATACAGAAATCTGGTTACCACTGTACGAACACGGACCTCTGAAAATCCAGAGGTGAGACCTGCTGCCATGGAGTAGCCAGGATTGAATGTATGTGCATCAAAGTGCCAACAAAGGCCCAGTAGTTAGTTTTTGATATTCTGTAGATTGGTTTTATTGATGGTTGATTGAATTGATCACTGTAGTCAAAACAATCTTCGTGTATCAATTTATGTAGATTCACCTGGTTGTCTTTAAGAATAAATGTGTAAAAATACGAGAGTATTTCATATGTTATGGAAAAATTGTCAAGAATAAGAACTGACTCAACAAATGTTATCGATAAAAGAGTTTAGGCTTAGATATGTTTTACATTTTTATGTAACGTAAATTTTTGTTTCATTGTTGATGTACTTTTAACGCGGTAAAAGGTTACATTTCCCTTCAATTGACCCACAATAATTTTTCCTGACAAAAAAGTTGTAAATACTGATAATAGTTCCAGCTTGAATACACAACATAAATAGAACTAAGATACAAAATTCAACTCCAAAGAATAGCATTGGCATTTAACAAATTACATTGGCAAAGGGAGTCACACACTTCAATGGAAAAAAAGTTCTGTATGAATTCACTCTTTAATCTCGATCAAATAGCTAAATATTAGATATAATTAAAATATGATATCATGTAGGTAATTATGTTATACTTTTATATAGGATATGCGTTTATAGTAGACTTTTAATCTAAAGGCATTGAACAAAATGTGGCGTACGTGTGTTAATCTATAGAAAATGCGTATCATTTTACCTGAATAAATGTTGTATTTTAATAATATCGTGTCAACAGTGCATGGCAAGTATAAAATGTTTATTGAGGTAAAGATGGAAGTTCATTGACATAGAGCTGTTTGTCTGACAAGCAGAAAATGTGTGTTCAAATCTATATATTAGACATAATATTTTAGAACATCTTACCATTGCGAGATTTGAGGTAAAAGACAGATATTTTGAATGAAGCTTAATACTGGAGTCCGATACAACAGAAGTGTAACCGAAATCTCATCTGCATGTCAGTAGGTGTAAATATATATATATATATATATATATATATATATATATATATATAATATATATATATATATATATATATATATATATATATATATAACAATACCAAAGTTGCAGTTTTAAAACGAAGTCCAAATCAAATGTTCAAGGCGATCGATTCTGTCAATAAGACATCATCAGTTGATCTCGAATACAATATTTGCGAAAGAAATCCAGAGGTGGGGTCAGGTGTCATGGAGGAGTAAGCATTCCTTGTTGTCCGGTCACGTGGGCATTTGTCGTCACAAATTAAACACAAAAATGACCATTGAATACTAAGTGCGGAGACAAAACATATATAAAATCAGAGCTTTATTTACTTAAATCATCTACAAATACAATTTAGTTCAAATTTTGTGAAAACAATGGACATAAATAATCTTTGGCCAGTTTTCCATAAATCTACATTATTAATAAGGATTCTTAAGCACAGTTATCCTTGATACTGGTGTTTTGTTACATAAATACTGTAATAGAACCCCATTTGTACTTAAACAACACAACTTTGACCCCCACACACACACACTGTAAATAGAACCACACAATATTTATGTAAACTCGTCTATGGAAATCATATTGACAAAAACCATGAAGTCATTTCATGCTTTTTTGTTGCAATTTTATATTAAAACTACAATTCTTTTTAAGATTTCAAGAACTCTTTTGATACCGATACTTGACAATGGAAACTGTATCAAATACTTTAAATAATAATATATAGATGACTTGATTAACGTAGATACTAAACTTTTAACTTGACCTCATTTAATCAAATTTAAATTCCAAGTGACTCATTGTATGTTTTAGTTAGATGTACAAGATAGATTGATTCACACATGTCGACACCTAGTAAGTAAAGATTCCATATCAGTTGATCGAACTCATCAAATCAAAAACCTATTCAAGATATTTTAAACGACGACGTTTGACATAATCCAGTCTACCTTTTATGTGTTTGCCTTGCACTCCATGAGGCTACTGAATGAGAAGAGGATTTGGATATACATTACACGTATGTATTATCCAACTGACAGCGCCATTTTACATTAATCCGGAAAAATCGACTACTGTGGATATAATGAGGAACGCCGGTGTGTTAGATAAGGGATCAAAATGTATAATAGTGTCAAGTAAAACTCTACAAATAATTTAAACATTTAGCATATCTATTTTAGGGTAAGAATGGAGAGCTAACATTGGATAATCGAAACTCAATGTCCATTATAACATGACACATTACAAATAGTCTCAACTTGAAGAACAATTGCGAATCCTAAACGGGATGGGACCAGGTGTCCGGTAAACAAAAATGTTTCTTCATTTATCTTTAGTAACATGCAAAATTATCATTAAAATCGAATCTCTAATACATACAGAATAGATACACAACCTCTGCAATGTAGTATAACACTTATTTGAAATACATGTATATGTAAAATAGGCATTATTTTTGGTAAGTATGTAATATTTTTTCAAAATTAATAAGACAAATACAAAAATCGAGGAAAATTGGGAAAAAAGCAGATGAGGGGTCAGATATGAAGGAGTAAGCATTCCCTGATTTACGGTCACATCTACAGCTATTCCGGAAGTAAGATAAAACGGCAAAGGAATAAAACCTAAGAATTACGTGAGATGGTCTATGGTTCAAGTGAATGCATATCCCAGATAGAATATTAATGAATTTTAGTTCGACTGAATGCTTCCACAATTTCAAGATGCATAATCATAAAACTTTATGTTATACATTAGTTTGGCACATCCTTCGCACAATTTTCATTTCAAAAGCTATGACTAAAGAGTAACATGTCAACGTATGCGCAATGAATACCACCATATAAAGTATGGGAAATGTATTTAGTATTGGCTATTTGCGATACAGTGCCTAATTTCAAGTAGTTCTTAACTTCCTTTTTTGTTTTATTGGTGTTGTACGGCACATTCAACGGTTTTTTTTCAGTTTTATGGTGGCGACCGGTTTTCAATGGCGGAGTGAACCTGGTCACAATTTACCCAGGAAGAGACCACCGGCCTTCCGCAAACCAAATAGCTACCTTTATCACAAATATTATCTTAGGTTACAGTGGGGCTGACCATAGGTGAAAGATTTCATGGTTTAGAACGCCGTGTTCTAACCACTCAGCCAACGGAGACCCTTCTGAAATTCCAGACTATTGATAGTCAGACAAAAATCTACTTCCATTTTACCGTGTCTACTTTCCTCACACACTTTGAATTTAGTAAACTAATTTCGTGACAGGTACACACAAGAATAGAAAGCTGTAGATGAAAGAAACACGAATGAATGATAGCACCACAGCACGATTTCAAACAGTAATTTTCCTTTCAAAAAGTTGTAAATAGTTTTTAAATTTAAATTTCATTTACCAAAGTAGGAATATTTCATACCAAATTGTATGGGCGCTAGGTGCTGTATCAATTTGTTACAAGACCGATGTTTTATTTTTAGTTTACATATCAAGCATTTAAAAGTTTCAAAGCCAAGCATGGAAACGTATGCTTAACAATAACAGATGTAATCTACGAAACACAACAAAACTAACAGACCACAAAAAAGCCCATAAAACTGTTTTGTTAAACGGAATGTGAACAATAAATAGAGTTATAATTGAATTCGGAGATATATGATAAATATACAGAAGTGTAGTACTGATATAGATTGTCCCTCAAGAATAAGGTGCTGACACCTATTACATTCAGATAATCAGATATGGTGTTTCATAAATAATATAATCTTACAAAATGATGTCAATCAAACTGCACGAGTTTTTGACAAATTGTACAGTTACGTTTTACAGAGAATAATGACTATGTAACATCAGTATCTAGGTATGTAGTAAGGAATAACAACATACAACACAACACTGAAATCACAATCATTCTGGTCATCCGGAAATCACATCCAGAGCCCGATGTCACCAAAGTTACTCAATATCTCAGCTGCTTTTATTTCATTATTTTGAATATACAATATATAAAAATTTCAGATACCAAAGTATAAATCAATAGAATGTCCAGGACATAGATACAAATCCGATAAAAATGGACAAACACGGACCTCTGGAAACCAAGAGGTGGGATCAGGTGCCATGGAGGAGTAAGCACACCCGCCATGAGTCCACAGTCAAGTCCAATGAAACAAGCGAGGAGTGTATCCTCGTCACAATTGGTACAGACGTCTCAACAACCGCCAACGAAAAGGCAACTCAACATTTCACTGTTTGGATTTGAGTGATAAAGAAACAAATTATTATTTTTCATATTGAACATATGAATTTTTGAATCAAATTTATCATTTTCCTGTAAAAAAATAAATACGTTGGATATTGTACTAAGAATGTTTTATTATTATTTACAATTGTATGCCGTCAATACACAAAGTTTTATCTTAAAATCATGAAACGGTAGTTGAGCTTGAAATCTGAGTAGATTTGGAGATTTGGAGGCCGTGATTTAGTCGCAACACCATAAAATAATAAAAACAGGACTTTTACAAAACTAACGTATAAAATTTTCAGAGTATTAACTTTCTGGATGTGCAAGAGACAAATTAAGAAACAATGAAGAAAATATTGAAATTTCAAAATTTAATCTTTGCGTTTATTTAGATATGATAGAATAACATTTCAGCTATCATTTACCTATCTGTAAGGAATACTACTAACAATTCATATTTGTGTTTCATATTATCAGACCTATAAGAATTAACACACATCTAAAATACGTAAATTTTTATTGCATCTCATTTATCTAGATACCGACCTTTGACCTATACTATGGCGGTATATCACAACAAACTAGAAATCAAAGACACAATATGTGAAATATGTTTTATAAATCATTCATGACCTTTCTATTTATTCAAACTTTGATAAAAAATTGCAATCAACACTATTAAATTTTTTCATAACTATAGATATTGGTACTATAATTACCAAACACAAATATCAACCTCAACACTTTTCTTTGACCTTTGTATCAATAATATGTCGTCTATTTCCACAATTCTAAAGTCGGTTTATATTATGTTTATTTAATTCTGTAGTTTCAATTGATGTATAATCCATTTGGTAAATAACGTATTTTCATTTATTTCGATTGGACCAATTATCAATTGTTGCCAAATTCCGAACATGCACTGAGTTCATTTTTCCCAGAGTAATATTAAAGTGGAGTGTTTCTAACATAAGATACCAACTCATGTTTTATGATACTTTAATAACTATAAATTGCAGAAATTGATGGCTTATAAATAATACATTATTTGTTGTCGGTGTTTGAACAATCAATTAAAGGTGGAAGTGGCATCCTATATTCTAATTTTTGTGTCGTTAACAAACTTGAAAATCAAATCAATTACGTTGTTACACAAGATCACTTCAACAACAAACGTTATCAAGCACTGTGCTCTAATCGATTCTTCGCACGTAACTCACTTCTGGAATGAAACCCTGCTGGCTGAATATGACATTTTCAATACTCTATAAACAAAAGCTTTATAAGAGTGTCTGAAACATGTATGAACTTAAAGTCGCTCTACACGCAAAGAAAATATATATAAAATCGCCTAAAGACCACCTTGCTTAGATGCTTATAAAACCACCTGACATTATACTCTCTTAAAATTTCTAAATGAAATTTAAAGATATCAAAACGCTCAGTACAAAGACCACCTCTCTAGTCAAAGAACTTTGAATCAGTTGGGTGGTCTTATGAACGAAGTTCCACTTTATAATGTTTAGTTAACATACCAAAACTTTGAACGTCAACTTAAGTGGTAACTTGGTAAACGGTAAATGGTTGTGGCAATTATTGGTCAAGAACAGCTACCTGTCAGTGATATTGGCATAATCTGATAACAACAGTTTGAGTGATTTAGAAATGTGTCATCGAGTATTTACAGAAGATTGACGTCGTCGAGACTTTCTTATCTCGTATGTGCTTAAGAATTATTTTGTGTAATAAAACTTGACATTTATCAATTGAGTTAAAAACCACGCTTTTATCAGCCAGCTTACGTAAGGACCATTAAACCAAGATATACAATCAAAAAGTGGGAAGAAGTTATAGAAGCTCTGTAATTTAACTTCACTCTTCCAACACCTGTTGTCAAATGAAACGATTTACAGGTACGATATTTTATCTGAAATATCTAAATTTAAATTTGAAACCACGAAATGATTTCAACAGTAGATTGACTTGGTAAATACTTGTGTTGTAGGAACCCCATGCAGTATTATAGATACGGCATGTCAAAAATAAACATACAACTTTGACAGTTAGGATTATATTAATGGACTCTTGCATTTAAAATGTAGTTCTTTTCTGACTAACTGATAAACATTTAAACACAATGAAATTAGTGTTTGCTTTAAAAAAATATGCGATTTTAATAGAACTGGCAAGAGTGACTGTTTTTTTTTCTTTTTGTTGAAATGACGGGTGTGTTCGTGCCGAATTCAGGACATATTGTTTTCAAAACTTCGCCTGACAAAAGGGAACTTTTTAAATCTATCAAGTCTATATCATGATCTGGTTTATTTGTCTTTGCAAAAAAAAAAACCAACATATTTTTACTGTCATATAAGTGCAGACGTTTCAGCAGAAAGTTATTCTATTGATTTCTGTATTTCTTTTTCCTTTTTTCTGTAATCGATGGGAAATTATTTCATTTAAACTGAAATAATTGCCTCTCAAATGTAAACCACGGCAAACCTTCAAAATTAATCAATGTTATTACAACAGTTTTACTGTGGATAACATTATCAGTAAAATATTATCTAGAAAGGTAAAGCTAACATAACTAAGAATACATTGAAACTTGTATATTATAAAGACCCCCTTAGGGACACAATAAAAAAACCAGTCTTTATAGGGAGGTGGTCTTTATATTGGGGTTGGTTTGTACACAAGTGGCACTATTGGGGACAGCAGAAAAGCAGTCAAGGTGGTCTTTATACACAGGTGGTAGCTAAAGCAGGTTTTACTGTATACCATTATATAGTTCAATATAATCTGTCATTATCAGCTATAATACTAGTAAATACCTTCATCGTGACGATGACGTTAACGCCAACGGCATATAACCGTCTACGTCATTTGGGAGCATTTAGAAGGTTTATAGTTTACTTGTTTAGAGTGCAGATATATCCATTATCGGTAACCATGGTTTTTAAAGATAACGTTAGGAAATGATGAATTTTTAAGATAACATTTAATTACATTATCATAACATTCTCATTATATATAATTCAATTTGCATTTTGAAACCGTTTTAATGATTTCGCTTATTAAGAGTATCGGCATTTGTCCGTTTTATATAATTCGAACAACATTTAACGTTTAGATTGATAACAGAATGATAGTGAAACAAAGTGTTCCGGAATAAACTTCTACATGTGAAGCGTTATATATGTATAATATACAATATCATATTGTAACAAGTTAACTCATCAACCCCTGAAGTCACATTTGGACCTGTCCATTTCAAAGAATGGTTAAGTCCACTGTTAGAATACTGGGGAGAATGATTTAGAATAAACCTTTTATTGTAATTTTACATGCAATATGAACTTGTTCACTCCTAAAGTATGACAGTAGACCATACTATTTATTGATCTGGGCGAGTCTAAATGTGACCACAGGGGTTGACGAGTTAATGGAGATTTAGAAATGAATCTGTTAATATTTGACTACGATGATTGTAAAACTCAATAATATTATATTAAAAAGTACATTTTATTTTGAAATAAGGGAAATTGCGAAAGATCTCTAATTCAATATGAACTAATACACTTTTATCACAAATGAATATGGTCTGGGCCTAGACATGTAAAGAAAAAAAAACAATTGATGGATACAAGCAGTAAGTAGCTAATATCACAGTAGAAATTTGTTTTCAAGTGCAAGTATGTGCAATATATCATACAAACCTATATTGTTCTTTTTCAGCTGGTGCGCCATAGAATCCCCGAGACCACGCTGAATGATAACGCTGGTATTCCCTTTGTTGCATAAGAATTCGTCGTTTATCATTATGATAATGTTGTTCTATTGTTTCCCATGAATCATTAATTCTACGTTTTGGAGGATTTGGAGCAAGCGGGTTTATTCTAGCAGGTATCCTTACTAAACTCATGGAACTAGAGAGCTCTCTTGGAGGATAAGGTCCATAGAGACTGGTGGCGGATTTCTGCAAACCCGGAACGGGAGTGCTGATGGGGGATATTTTCGGAAGCGTTGTTGTCGACGTCATGTTTAAGACTTGCAATTTACCTGAAAGTATAAATATAGACGGTGACAAAGTGATGAATATTGAAACACACACCTTCTGCTAACAGGGGGCGCTGACTCCTCCCGGACACCTGGTCCCATCTTATTTGGAATTTGCAATCGTTATTTACGTTGAATCCGTTATTATATCCTGCTATTCATATTCTAATGGACATGGGGTTTCGAATATCCATTAGTAGTTATTCATTTCTACTCTACGGAACATGTCGGAAATTTCGTATACATTTATTCCAAGCATATTTTGTAGTTTACTTTGTGAATACAATGTATATTAATATCGCTGTACAAATTGCTCAGATATAATCATTGCGGTGAATGATAAAACTAGTTGTACTTGGTGATTCTTTTTCGTCAGTAAAGCAGCGTATGTTTAGCATGATGAAGATATGATAAAAAGACAGAAATAATGACAAAACGAAGAATAACCGATTAAGACAAGAGTACAAAACTCGACTTCAACTCAGTTTGGGCGACATTGATAGGAAAATGTACAAATGTTATGCTGTGACAGGACTTGAGGGCATATCTTAAGATAAAATCATTAATAGTAAAGGTAATAGGTCTAGCAGTGCATAAGAAGACGGGGTTAAATTTTAAGAAAGGACCGTGATACTTGAGGAATTCTTTGCCTTTACGTTTGTTTGTTTGTTTGTTTATTGTTGTTTAACGTCCCACTCAAGAATATTTCACTTATATGGAGACGTCACCATATGCCGGTGAAGGGCTTCAAATTTTGGCCTATGCTCGGCACTTACGGCCATTGAGCAGTGAGGGTTCTTTAACGTGCCGACACTTACTGTGACACGGGACCTCCAGTTTTTACTGTCTCATCCGAAAGACAGGAAACCAACCTGTCGGCAGCGGGACTCGAACTCACGACCTCACGATCCAGAGTCGAGCGCGCTACCGACTGAGCCAGGCCGGCTCTTGCCTTTACGTTTACATTGGCTTAACCGTTGTTTTAATGTGAATAAAATATCGCAATGTGTTTTCACATCACGCTAGCCTTGATAGGGTTCATTGATAACCAAAATGCAAATATAATATCATAAATGTTGAATTTGAGTTTGTTTACTTACAGTGGTGGTTCGGGTACAGTTCAGGCGAATCGTCGAATGATTTTGAGGTTACAGAGTGAAGTGAAATAAAACATAATGCTTTATGTGAAAGATGTAAAAATGCAATTATATTTATAAACAGGTCTGTGAAGTTTGGTGGTTGTCATAAAAATAACCAGCCTTGTAGAACTAAACGTATTATATCTAAAGAATAGGGCAGTCGTGCGAAGCGATGCGCGAAAACGTTAAGATCACGGAGTAGTTATTCGACATTTAAACCTTTTAAAATGTGTAAAAGTAATAGTTGTTTGTAAAATCAGTTTCTTTAGTAAATACCACATGCATTATTTACAGAAAATATATAAACGTTCCACTACAATAGAAATAGCTCACACCTGTCTTATTTGTTGTTATGGTCAGAAGACAATTGTAAAAACAAATAAGATTAGATATTGTTGGACAAGAAATACACGACAGACATTCTGGTTACGTAATTTTCACAAAAAATAGGAGTCATTTTCTTTGTTCAAATAATATTTTCTTTTTATTTTAATTACTTATGCAAAAAAATAAAAATAAAAAAATAAACAGATTTATTGAATAAATCAAATATAGAGTGTTCCTTTAACGATGTTTTCCAAAACAGCCGGTCACAATCTCTCTAGATAGATCTTGCTGATTTTGTACAATGATTAACAAACACGACAATTCAGCTTAAATATGAATGTATTCTCGTTGGTTCGGATATTGGAGTGAGGGATGCTTACTGTGGGTGGAAACCAGAGTATCCGGAGATATATATATATATATATATATATATATATATATATATAATATATATATATATATATATATATATATATATATATATATATATATATATATATGCCAACTCCCATAATTGTTTTGAAATTCCCCTATCCTGTTCTAGGTATCAAATCCACTTCACATTGCTAAGAAGCGAGTGCGCTATCTATTTTCTTAATGTTATTGTCATTTTTTTTTTTACATAAAACGATTACAATATAAGAAGAAAAATACCAGAATTACTAGAATTAAAGATAGTTTCTGTTCAACCCTTTAACACCAGTGTCTAAATAACTGGCTTTTTTCTATTGTTTTAGATCGGTCTTTTCTGGTTTGGCGTGTTGACAGGGTAAAAATCTTCAGTAATCCTGTAATGCAATGCTAGAGGTGGAGGGTGGCACCAGGGCTACAGTAGCCTGTAAGTTCTAATGATTTATATCTTATCACCTGTATATATACACTTAGGGTATAGCTCTATATCAGAATTATTCATTTACTCGCCTCCATAATTTGTTTGATGGAATGTACATATCATATTTGCTTTATTTGATAATCGAAGTCGATGTTAAAGGTGGTGGTCAGTAGCATAGTTAGGACAAAATATAATTCTGGATGCTTTTAAGAATTGAGGGCAGTCACAATAAAAACTATGAGGGCCCAGGAGACAAAATCCCTGAAAGCTCCCCGACAATAATCGTGTCAGAAGTATGATGGAAATACATGTAGATCTATATGATTGGGCTCATTTTCGAATCATTAACTGTAAAAATGTGGATATTCTGCAATACAAGCATTTAATAATGGTAGCTACGCCAGTGACAGACGGGCAAATAAACAACTAGGCCAAATTGCTGCCCAGATTTTAAGTTACTTTTGAGGTAAAATCACGCTTTACCAAAACAAGTAACTTAAAAACGGAAAAAATCCGGCCTTTGTTTTATTTGTGTTTAACGCCAGACTTAACAGTTTTCACTTACACGTATATGGTAGAGACCAAATTTTTTGGTGACAGAGAGTACCCGGTTACAATGTATCCGGGAAAAGACCACCAGTCTTCCACAAGTAAACTGGCAAACTTTCTCACATATGTCAGCTTAGGATCAAGCGAGGGGCGAACCTGCACTGACAAGAGAACAGGTGAGAAATGACATGACTGAAAGCGCGATGCTCTAACCATGCATTCACGGAGGTCCCAAAATATACATAGAAAATATGGATATCTACCGTGTAATAAATAGAGAAAAACGTGTGTAACTAAGTTACATCGGAGAAATACTAGAATGGATAGCTACAATTTGTTAGTTTGTAGTTCATTGCTTTTCATTACCAGATCAATGATCAGAGTTATACTTATTCGATATGTGAAGATTCAAAATTACTTTCACATGAAACTAACTCTATGTTGTCATGGGTTCGTCAAAACAACATTAAAAGTAAATGACATGAAATTACAACAATAAAGACTGACATAAAGAAAAAATGAGGTTAATTGCTGGTAGCGATTTAAATTAAATAGCAAATGTGAGGATTTTATTTCACTAGGAATTAGGCATAGGAATAAATCGATGTAAGGCTTCAACAGCTTTTGTTTACAATACAAAACTAAATTTGCATTTTAGAAACGTAGGTAAATCAATGAGAAAACTTTTGCACAACGTTGCACAGGTATATTGAGACCGTACATAAAGGTGATCATATTTATACGGCAGTGGCTACTAACTGTACCGGTGACCAAATATATACGTGTGTGTCTACAGAATAGACTTTCTACAAACTGTCATTCCAAAGGGTATAACTGTAAGTTCATGTGTAATCATAGATAGTTAATACCAAAGGTAAATAGTATACAGGTATACACATTTTACAGGTGTATGTGTACATGATATAAATACATTGATAGAAAATAGAATTAAAACGGTTAACAGAATACTGGAATAGATAAGAACACATTTGCTTCGGAAATCAGGGAGTGCCCGTGACTGAATCGTATGAGCATCGCACGTTCATTCACGGCGTGTGATACTGATAGTTTATGGGCGAGTCTTACATAAAGACATGTAAATACATAATATTTTATAGATCTGCATTGCAAAATATTCTACTGTGTAGAGCAATACTACCAGACGGATTTAACTAGATTAAGAATTAATTTTAATGTAATAACGTTCTGTATCACAGGCGCATAGAATAACGATACATGTATATAGTAACAGTGCGTTCTAGGGGTTGTATGCATGTATAGTATGTATGCACAGGTTTTATAAATCAAACTATCAGAATATATTTTATACATATATAATCAGTTAGCAAATTAGACAAATTAATTATACATACATGCATACATACATACATGGACGAGTGAAAATGACACTGGGTACGAGAAGTTAGGGATGGGAGGAGTATTCTTTCTTCTAGATTTATAAAATCTAACTTTTTAGCCTCTAAAACTTTGCATTAACACATCATCTCTTTCAATATCCTTTACTGTCATTTTATTTGACTATGATTTCCATATATAAGAAAACAAAGAAAAGTTGGACTTAAAGGTTCAATAGAATTTCATAAAAATGACATAAACTGAAGATGCCTAGGGACGAGTGGTTTTCAAAATTTCTTATTTTACTGTTGGATGAGTGATTTCTTTATATTTTTTCCGTCTGTTAGATAAATTATATAATATATAATTATAGATTTTAACCTGTTGTATGTTATTAGTGCATCCAGGTAAAAGGTATTTATTTAGTAGTTCGAGAGAAAGAAATCACATACACCTTGATAATTATAAATTCCAGACACGTTCAGACAATTTTGTCGAAATTCTTTGTGAAATTTCATACAGCTGAAACTAAATACTGTATTCGAGCAGTAATGTTAAACAAATTAAAAGAGGGGTTGGGGTCATTTTTCTTTTAAAGGTATAGTTTTGCCTTAACTATAAATCTGACATCACTACTTGGATTTATGAGATTTATCCAGATTTTCTAACAAACGCGCTGATATATCGGCATTTTCATTCTCCAAATGAGAGAGAGAGAGAGAGAGAGAGAGAGAGAGAGAGAGAGAGAGAGAGAGATAGATAGAGATCTGTTGGTATGGCTCAACGTTAAACCATGTATACGTTGAATAATCTGCTAATTGCTTATATCAATAACAAAATAATGCTAAAATCACACATACATAATGTCATATTTACTGTTGAAGGTAAACTTACCTTTTATTTTTTCTAAGATCCACACATTCTACCAATATGAAATTTCCGGTATATTTCAATCGCTTTCGTTTACATTGTCATGATATTTCAATCGAAGATTTCAGGTCACATGATAACAACGTCGCTACGGAGATTCGTACAGCTTCGTTCGTGTCCGTTCAATGGATAAGAGTTTTTAAATCCCCGTAAAGCGGATTTAATTACACTGTAGTATTATTGTAGCGTATTTTATGTTTATATTCGTCAATTAACAACTCAATTCAAAAGCAACATTGACAATGTAAATTATAAAGCGCAACTAATAGAAGGCTGTAGAAAAGAAAACGAAAAAAAGGCATTTAAATACACCAAAGACTATAAAATGAAGGTGTAAATCTGCTACGTCGTTTTCATGAAGGCAAACAGAGAGACTTGTGTCTGAACGGTAATAATATGTGTTTATTTCAGCTTATATGTTGGTATTGGCATACAATATCGAAGTTATAGGATATGATTTCCCGACGTGGGTTATTTGAGTATATAATTATAGTCTGCATAACAGTCGTAGAATATCAGATACCGAATGTATAAACCACACCCCATCGTCGTGGGTTTTCGCGGACGAGAATACAGTACTACAAGTAGAACCTACATTTATTTGAATGATTTTGTTGTGACTGCATCGCTCTCACTTTCTAAAATAAAAGAGCGATGATGACCATTTCGGTTCGAATTTTGAACAATTTAACGTTTACTCAATTTATAATTTGTGTTGAATCCTTAATATATTTGCAATTGTAGTGTGTTTATGTGCGTGCAACGACTTAGTGGGTATACATTTTACCAATGAATTTATGTAAATCTAATAATCGCTTATGATGAGTATCAAAAACATTTTTGAACTCCTATTATTTATTTTCGTATTTCAATTATAAATTATCAACTTATTTGTTCATTTAAAACAAATCGATAAATTGATAAAAAAAATCGGACAGAAAACCAAGACGGGTGCAGTGGATATTTTCTCAGGATTTTGAACTTTCAGATCAATGAATCTGAAATGACCCGATATCATTTGTACCAAAGAAAATAATTAAATCTGTAAAACTGAAGAGAACGATATCTTATAACATCTATCTTATACACCTACAGGAATGTAATTATTTTCAGAAAATTTTGCAGATTCACTACTCACATAACCGGGAGTCAAATTGAACGAGTATTTATTTTAGGATTTGCTGTCGGTCTCCGACTCCCCACTGACATTGAATTAATCGTCATTGTTTCACTTAGATAAGATCGCAATTTGTTTGCAATACAAACAGCCATATTGTAACAATGATAAACACTTCAATACAAGAGAATGGTGAAGTCCGAATTTTTGTGCAACGTATAAGGGGAGGTAATGCTTATTACCAGCGCACAGGCTAAACTGACTGCGATAAAACAAACAAGTTAAATATTATCTGTATACTTTAAAATCTAAGGCTAAATATTAATGTAGATATAAATACATGCATATGTTACGGGATTTTTATATATTTACAAATGGCTGAGCTTTTGGGAGCATTTTAATATTCTTACAAATGGCTGATTTATCGGGATCATTTTAATATACACGTATCATAGGCGTCGGAAGCAAATTGAAAGTGGGGGGCTAAACCATCTTAAAACACGCACACACGCCAGAAACGTATGGGGGCTAAGCCCCAATTATCAACACCTATGTCTGTCGTTGCAAAAAAAAGTGGGGGGGGGGGCTAAGCCCCTCCCCCCTAGCACCCTGGTTCCGACGCCTATGCGTATTATACACGGCTTAGCTCTTGGGAGCATCAATTTGATATTTTTATAAATGGCTGAACTCTTTGGAGAATTTTGATATACATGCATTTACAAATGGCCAAGCTCTTGGGAACATTTTGATATGTTTACGGATGACTGATTTCTCGGGATCATTTGGAAGTACATGTACGTATTTGCAAATGGTCGAGCTCTTGGGATAACGTCATAAATAGCTCATCTTCCCAAGACGATGTTTTCTGATTCACGTCTTTTATGAAATGCGAGTAACGGATTAGATCGGCCGAAAACTTTGACTTCAGAAGATGCAAATGGCCGAGTTCCTTTGAGAATGTTGAAATCTTTAGAATTGGCCGAGCTCTTTGGAGAATTTTGATATATTTACAAATTACTAATTTCTCGGGATAATTTTGATATACACGTATTTACAAATGGCCAGTCTCTTGGGATCATTTTGATATCTTTACAAATGGCCAATCTCTTGCCGGTGCATTTTGATATCTTTACAAATGGCCAAGCTCTTCGGAATATTTTGATATCTTTACAAATTACCGAGTTTTCGACTACGATGTAAGAGATCCTGAAGGACCTTACCAATAACGGTTAACCTGAGTGCAATTGTATTTCGCATACTTACTTGTCGATTTTAAATACAGCAACCGATATATGCATAAGTGAGATGAAAAATGAGACTCTAAACTTACAATAGTCAGGTGCGTAGCTAGGCAGTAAATGATATGGAAGCACATATAAGCTGGGGACCGCCTTAGGTCCACAGTGGTTCCAGGGCGAAGCTCTGTTAGTGGGACCAGGGGGGCGAAGCCCTCGGACGAAAACGCTTTTAATGTATTTCAGGACTCATCTGAATGCACTCTAGAGCAGTTTATTACATGGAAATATAGTTTAATGTTCTACACCATTGATAACATGTATATCAATTCTTATATTTATTCATTCACCAGTAAAAAACAAAGTATGTGGAAGCACGTGCTTCCGTGCGTACGCCTATCTACGCCCCGGTAGGCTATTAAAATCATTGCATCAGGTATTGTTTTATTCACCCTAGTTCACCCTGTTTAGCAACCTGAATCGAAATTATTGTTATTTGAAATGCTGAAACATTAGCATTTACGTTTACCTTTTGCTTTATTGGTCTTTTTCTACTCGACAATAATTCCCCTATATCAATTTCTGAAAAAAAACCCAGTAATCTGCGTTTTAGTTTTGTTTGTTTATTGTTGTTTAACGTCCCGCTCAAGGGGAGTCTCCTTGGCCTAGTGGTTAGACCATTGCGCTTTAAATCACAAGGCCTCTCACGTTTGGTTCGAATACCGCTAGGGTCGTTTCGAATTATGTGGGAAAATTTGCCAGTTTACTTGCGGAAGGTCGGTGGTCTTTACCCTGGTAACAGGGGTTTCTCCTCCACCAATAAAAATTGGACGCCATCATATGACTGAAAGATTGTTGAGTATGGCGTAAAACGTAAAATGCATGTATATCAAATCAAATCAAAACGTCCCGCTCAAGAATCTTTCACTCATATGGAGACGTCACCAGTGCCGGTGAAGGGCTTCAAATTTTGGCCTATGCTCGGCACTTATGGCCATTGAGCAGTGAGGGTTCTAAAACGTGCCGACACCTACTGTGACACGGGACTTCGGGTTTTACTGTCTCATCCGAAGGACAGGAAACCAAATGCCGCCGGCTGTACTCGAACTCACGATCGAGAGTCGAGCGCGCTACCGACTGAGCCTGGCCGACTCCACATGGTCATGTAACCCACAGAATGAATATAAAACCAAATTACAGAGAGTAAGGACATTTTCACAAAAATATAGTTCTTATAATTATATCCATTTTAGAAAAGTATTTTCACCTCAAATATTGTTTTTTTTTCCTATGTCAGCACTTAAAACATATGTAGAAATCACCGATACCTTATAATGAGCAAAATCTACAGCAGATTTAATCTGGCAAAAGTCGGGACGATGACACAGATTGTTGAGTAGTGCAAGGACCGACAGCTCTCTGTAAGAGATTGACAACGTATATCAGACACACGGCCTCTGTATGATCAATTTCTTCAAGGAATATAACATCAGGACGTGTCGACGAAATAACAGCTACCTGCTAAATAGACTGCCTGCTATTCGAACCCACAAACTTCCTCTTGCAAAGCGAATGCTCTTACGTGTGATACAAATCTGTGACATTTGTTTTTCATTTACCTTCAGATTGGTAAACTGAAACGAATAAACGATTATATTTTTTAGTGAATGTCCCAGAAGCTATACATCACATCTATGTTGTAAAATCATGCATCTCCCGAAAATCAGATTCACATCGCTGTTTTATATCAGTGATTATCAATATGAAAGATAATCAATTAAAAATACAAAATACATGCAATATGATTACATTTTAGCCATATTTGTTTTTGTTGATATTGTTGTTGTAACGTTTTACACCTTATCCGACACCTTTTTTCAGTTTAATGGCGCTGACCAGTATTTTATTTGTGGAGGAAAGAGAAAGGACCTTCTATATATTCTAGAAGAGAACACCTGTAATACAAATGCAACAGAAATGCAATCATACATCAAGTCACTCAGGCAAGAAGTAATGCGAATTTGTGAGAGTTACTTCCCTTTTGAAATATAACGTTACCAGTTACTAAATTTTATTGAAATCTTGTAGATTTATCTATGTCCAAATTAAAATAATACCAGATTTATGTAAAATATTGCATTTGAGAAAAAAAGAAACCACGTGTTTCTTACCAATACAAATATAATATGAATCCAAACAGATAACATATCTTAATGACGTCTCTGATACTTTTTTGCACACGAGGTAGGCCCTACACTTAGATGAAATTTAAGGCTTAAGTAATTGTTCCGTCTTTTATTTTGCTTTGATGGTATAATGTTTTAATTCAAACTCAAGAATTTTTTCAGTTATATGGTAACAGCCAGTTATTAATGGTAGGGGAGAGAACATGGTTTAATATACCCAGGAATAGACCACCGGCCTTAAAGCTGTCGTAGGTGAAAAATTTTACATGCATATTTTAAGTGATATTCTATCTCATATATATCCCAAAGAGACCATCCGGTGGTTAGAATAACAAATGCATGTGTAAAATTGCAACAGTCTAGCCAAATGTAACCCGTAATATCAGTTATTTTTTGTCCGCATATTTTAAGCATTGCAAATTATCTTTCGGTCATTTTTTACGAAGATTACCGAGTGACCAATAAACACGTGCTATTTGCAGTTAATATGCATTTTATTCTTATTACCCTTTGCGTTTATATTCGTACAACATCATTTTATACCTAAATCAGGCAAAGTTTGTCTTTTTCGTCGTTTCAAAACATTCGTTTCTGAAATTGTCCACGTGCCGGGTATATCGGGTGATCTCGACCCATTTTTAACTCGTCCCATCGCATTCTCGGCTTTATCATTCTTGACACATATGATCATGAACTGTCCAATTCCACCGGATATGGTTATACAATTGTAAAACATGAGGTACGCATACTTGTCACAGTTATATTGTTTTGATTTTTTCAATGTCAGCATTCAGGGTAACATTTAAAGATCGGAAAAAATTCTTTTAGAGACTTGATATATTTAATCATAAATTCATCCGATTTTTTTCAGGTATTTAAAACAACGTTGAAAAGCATATATTTTACATAATATATGCACTTTCCAATAAAAATCACATCTTGTATTTTAAATACTTCCAGTATCTGTACAATACGTACTAGCTCAAGAAGTATTAGGCAATCTTCGACAACATAAGGCCGAGATAAAACGACTGATGATAGAAAAAGAAAGTGAAGTTCCACGTTGGCGACGTCTACTCGACATATATTAGAGTCTCTCTTATTCAGCTTTTCGGAGCAATCAACGGCCCTTTTAATGGCCACCCAACTTATTCGAAAAGAAACCTTAACTAAAGGTATGCAGGTTTTGTGTTTCTGTTATTCTGTAGCGGTGAGTTTAAAAAACAGTGTAGTGACTACACACTACTTATCCGTGTATATTCAACATTAAACGTTTTATTTCATTTGTGTTTTTGTTATGATGTATTCACGTCATTAGTTGAAAGTCTAATGATAGTGACTAGAGAGAGGTTCAGTTAAGCCTGTGAAAACTCATTTGAGATCCGAAGCTCGAGGTGTTAACATCATAAGAAAAAACCACTACTATCAGCATGGGTGAGTGTTTAATTTTTTATTAGATAGGGCAAGATTATTTTCCATGCATTAAAATGACAAATATCTCAGAAAAAAGTCACATGACTGGAGTATAGGTTCGGTTATACCTCTGAGAGCTCATTTGCGATCCGGAGCTCGAAGAGACAACATCGTCAGAAAACCACTACCAGCATAGGTTTTGAATTTTTATTACAAGGGATTAGTGTTTACCATATGAAACATGTACAAACAGTAAATTTCAAAATCTCAGAAAAAATAGGCAACTAGCAACGTTAATAAGATTTTCATTACTTACAACTTAATTATGCTATCAGGGGAATACCCCATTATTTAAGCAATGTTCATTTACTCTAGACCTCAAAACTGGGAAAACCCCATCACTATACAGTTTATGATAGTTCAGATCCATACAAGGTATACAGAGTGATCTCCCTTTGTACATACTCGTCACTCTACAAGTCTTAGTACAAGTCTTAGTTCAAGCTTAACTAACGGTTACGAGCTCGGCCTACCGCTTCTCGCACATGGGCACTTGATACAGGATCGTTAACCACACCGACTGTGGCGACACCTACTACTGGTTTCACAAACCTGGAAAAACCCAAAGTTTCGGTTTTAAAGATAGATTCACTCTCAACCAATAACTGGAAAAACCCAACTTCTTTCTCTAACCGTTGACTTCTCGTGAACTCACTTGACCTCTCGTGTTCTCTCGTGACCCAACCCTCTTGTAACGAAGGCTCTCATTGGCTCGTTAGCCAAGATGGCCGCCCCACAACCTTCCACTTCCGGTCATAGACACGCCTCCAAGCTCAACGATTGGCTCTTTCTCCTTATTGCCATGACAACATTACCTCACTTCCGGTATGACTTCACTTCCGGTATGACGCACTTCCGGTTATGACGTCACAGACGGCTCCCTGGCACGCCATTTAAATTGACAAATCAGAAGCCAGGATTCTGATGACGTCATCAGAAACCGTTACAAAGCGCCTCTTGCGGGAAAATTCAAATGGCGTGCCAGGGAGCTGCCTATAACTACTATTGCATACGAAGATACAGTTGGATTTTTTAAGTTACGGGAAAACTTAAATTCTAAAAAAACAAATAACTTAGAAAAGATGATCTTTTACAACGTTTTACGTGTTTGATAATGAATTTAAACATACATTTTATCATATTCCTGACTATATGTCAGGGAACAAAAATAATCATTGTTACAGCATATATCGCTTTAAGCTTCCACATGATGTATACCCAATCTCCTACACAGAGTTGTCGGTCCTTGCACTCCTCAACAATCTCTCAACGTCTTGACTTTTGTCATTTTCTGGCAAAATATATAAATCTACTATATATTTTGTATGGTGGCATATTTCTGCCATCGAGTTGCTGACTTACGACTTAATGATGTCGACATGATTTTGTGATTATGTCGTCATAATATGAGAATATGTCGACATCGTAGAAAAAGATGTCAACTTATTAATTCAGCTTGCCGAGATAATAACGCTGAGATAATTATCTAGCAAGTCAGAAACTCGGCTTTTTATCGTGTTTATGCTTGGATGTGACATCCATTCGTCAGTTATTTATGTCGACATAGTAACCAGAAGATGTCGAAAACTTGGAAACCGCAAGAAACGAGTCGGCACCTACGCTCTTGGTCCAAAGCAGCATAGTTAAGCTCTTGACACTTGCATATTATCTCCATGAGTCTTCCGTATTCCAGATTGTAGTTAGTCTATTTAACTTGTGGGTGAGATTAACTGAAAACACATGTGTTAATTTACATATAAATTCATTGTCTTACCATAGAAATGTAAACTTTAAATACATTGAGTAACATCTATAATATTCTATTTTTCTTTTTTTTTTTACATTTTCTGAAGTTGTCATCAGGTGACCAATGTTTTACCGTTAATATCTATGAGTGTATGCAATTATGTAATACATGTATAATTATAAACACCCCGGGATTACACCAAAACTTAAAATTTAAAAGTTTAAAAAAGATATATTGCTATAGAAAATTTTAAATTCTCATGCGTTGCCAGGAATTAATGAAATACTCTGACAATTGATACCCTGCCTCCGCGCAAGAATACAAATGTGCACTCACCCATTATTCACATTCTATTTCTTTCCACAAATTACGACATTATAGCAAGTTTTTTTTCCAACCCTGGATTGAAAACATTTTATTCAAACAATTTAAACTTTAAATTCAAACGAAAATACATTTTGAAATCGTTTATGGCTTTGAAGTGGTTGGTAGTGCATATAAAATAAATACAAAGTCATACTCTAAATTTTATATGTACTAACATCAGCTATAGTCTAAGGCCATTACATGTTTTTTTAAGTTTAGCGTCACCCAAAAATTAAAAACTTTTCTTGCTATCGATTAAAAACATAATGACAGAAAAAGCAATGTTTTGCACATTTAAATATTTTCCTAATGTGTTAACAACCCCCTCCCCCCAGATTAAACTTATAAATAACCATACCTGTGGCACATACTACTAAATATGACGTCTCTCAACCAATCCATGATTGTGTTTTATTAATGAGGTATAATAATCATAATAAATAGCCTCTGCAATGTTAGTTTTCACATTGATAAAAATAAACTGTCCGTTTCTTAGCTATATCCAATTCCAATTTCCCCCTGGCTGTTTATGTGTGTTTTTTGTTGTTGTTGTTGTTGTATGATCTCAAAACCTTCTATCGGCGGACGCCAAACATAGATAAAACATAGAATGACCTAAGATCTACACACATCGATGCTAACCGTGATCTGATCCAATGAAAGCGAAATTAATGAATACAGACCAAAGATGACCTTTAAACACAGGTATATTTGATCACACGGAACTATATATACGTAACGTGTATCTTTTATATTTATGATAAGTCGTTACAATTTATATAAAAAAAAAAAATCTTTACTTTAAAGTGTTTCTAATTCATGGTGTCATTTTGTGATAAACCCGGATACCATGGTTGAGTAGATATGTAGGATAGGCGTACCATTTACAATTGTATTGAAGTTCTATTTACCTGACCCGGTATCAATAAATATACCTGAATCGGCTTGTTTGTTGTGTTAGGATAACCATGGTTTGAACAAGTCGTGCGATGTCGAAATACCGTTCGACTCGTAACAAGTGCTATCAATGTGAATGGTCAGAATGGAACCAAATTTGTATCACTGCCTTATGAGTGCAACATGTTGTATGTTTACTTCAGATCTCTGGCTTGCATTGCGAGTAAGTATAATTAATATATTATCACTTATACATTGTATTTGCAGGATGAAGAAATAGTACACATTGTTTCACGTGTTGTAAGAAAAATCATGGAACCGGTTAGCTTGTTAAAGCGATATGATTTGTATAAATATCTCTGATACATGAATATTTGTCAATTTCCAACTTAATTGCTTCAACGGAGAACTGAATAATACATGTAGGTTACATAAACCGAATACATTCAGTTTATTCATAAATAGTACAAATTATTTCGCGTGTTGGAAGAAAAATTATGGCACCGGTTAGCTTTTATAAAGCGATATGATTTGTACAATTGTCTCTGATATATACATTGTACATGTATAGTTTTCAATTTCTACCTAAATTTCTTCAACACAGAACTGAATACATGTATTTTCGTTTTTATAAAAATCCTACGTCAAGCACGTGGGTTCAACAGCAGACGATACATACATATTAGACAGCTTGTGGGAGTAAAATGTCATTCGCCGTATTCGCTGCATTCAACTTGCATACTAGGCGTGAATTATTGAGAAATGTTTTAATTTATCAATGCTGATAACAGTTATATATAAATCTATATTACTGAGAACAGCTGGTCTCTTCCCAAGATTTGATATATTTACAATATAGTCGACAATCACCTGTTGACATTGTGGGCTATGTTGGCGCGTGTCATTACGTTTAACCACTAAGTAAACCTCCTCAAAATACAAAATTCTATCCAGGAATGACAAGAAAGTTTAATGTTCAGATTCAGGTGCTGAGTGTATACATGTATGTATTTGGATATCTACAGGGATCTATGGGGGTAAGTCCTTTTGACAGTTTACCGACATATGAGTGACCTATTTACTTTGATATTATGTCGGTAAACACATTCTGGTATGTGCTCTTCCTGTACAGTTGGCAGTAACACAGGCAACATAAAAAACAGCGAAATAGTAAGTAGAACGATATTATTAACTAGGTCGGTGTGCTCTCTTCAGTTGCTTAGAGAGATTTACATATACCTCTCCAGCTGATACTTGCGTCACGGCTATCTCTTTTCATATTTGAAATTTCGTATTCATTTGACAATCACCGAGGACATTATAGGACAAGCCGCACAATTTAATTACGCCGTGAAGATGAAGAGATAAACTTTTCAATATTGTGCACATCCATCACGCTAATGATATAGTACCATGCATTACCTATCGTCATTTAGACTGTAAATATTTTAATGACGTTCCTTATCACAAAGTGTATCCCCAGACCACTCACAAAACAACACATGTTTAATATAAACACAAATATCAGTTAAAACGCAAACTAACAAATGAATAAGCTCGAATATAGTTTTAACTTTAACTATACATGTATTTTGGATTTGTATGTTAGATTCAGCAAAGCATACTGCATATTTAGACCCGGGTATTGTCTGAATAACACACACACACACACACACACACACACACACAAACACACACACGAGCGCGCGTGAGAACATGGAATCTGGCACTTTAAAATTCTAGTATTGATAAAACATTATCATACCTAGTTGATTTAATTTATTTAAATAAACAATAACTTTGATCTTCAATCGAGAAACAAGTTATTGGATAAGTCATCTTAAATATTAGTTAAAATTTTGATATAATTATATGTATTTATTTTTTACGCATCATCATCATCATCACCATCATCTTCATCTTCTTCTTATTATTATTATTATTTTCCCTGGCCACTGTTTTTCAGTGCAGCCACCCTGTTTCATAGAATATAAATAAATAATACATAATTTGTTGTTGAACTCCTGATACTTAAGTAACTGCAAAGTTACAATTAGCTTAACAACAAAACTCGGGAGAACTGATATCGATTGTAATCCGTATTTAGACGTCATATTTAGTGCAACATTTGGCTGGTATATGGGCCAAACAATATTTATACGTATATTCACATCATAAACAGTATACATATCCACAGGAACCTGAAATGCTGTCCGTATATTAGTAAACAAGTCATATATAGCCAGTCCTCTGTAATAATGGAATCGGACCACGGCTGACTCAAGCTGTAGTTCGTCGTTTATCAACGCATTTTCACCAAACGAACATTATGAAGAGCCAAATTGACAGCATTAACTCGGCATCCGAGACTTGAACACAGTCTCCATTGGCGAGACTCAATCCCATTTCGACAGCTGCCAACACCGTTTAATAGTTTCAAGGTTTTTGCTCGATCTCTCTCACACCCTTCAAGCAGTATAAAGTGTTTGCATTGGATATCAAATGTTACTTGCTTTGTAATAATTATTCTACCTAGTACCTTAGTCCTGACATAAGAGTATAGACACTGGGCTAATGAAAAGTCAACGGGAAGTCAGAAAAGTGTTCGAGAGATAGAAGGGGATATTTTGATTAGACTTCAACTTCTTTGGTTGCCCAAATGATTTATGGTGTTTATAAAACATGTTCTTTTATTGTCTTTTATATATGGCACAGCACTAGATACAAACATTCTCTTCGATTCCAACTAAACTAAACGTAAGCAGATTGGTTGTGTGGTCACGCGAAGCTGCGTGACGTTTTTTACTTCTGAAGCTGGGTGTTCCGACCTTAAGGTTACTGTTCGATGAGGGCAAGTCAACGGTCACATGATCCGTCGTCAACGTCTGCTCAGTTCTTTGAACGTCTGTTCGAACCTTTAGCTAACGAACATAAAAGTTAAAGTTTCTGTAAAATTTATCACTATTTGCACGCTCATGTGGTAAATAATACATAATTTTGCGTTAACACGACAGGGTGTTGACCTACCAATCCCATCTCTTTCATTTACCAGATACACGTTTTATAAAGCCATCAATTAGCCACGATCGACACACCGCCAGGTGTTGCAGAGTAAGGTGCCCCGTACCATCAAAACTATGTTACACGTCAATGTAAATTGTACATTGTTCTAGTGTGTCAGAAAATAAATCAAACATTGAAATTGTGGAATGTTGTCATGTAAAATATGTAACCTAGTCATATAGTGTCGCAATGAGCATATTTATTTCATTTGATAATAATTGTGTGGACGAATAAGTGGTGTAATGCCTTATGGTTACGATACAGTAAAGTGAAGAAGTACCAGTCGAAAATCCAAGTCCATTAGGATACGACAAATTAGATATAACAACGGTCTCGGCACAAAGAACCACTGCGAATCCGGAACAGGATGGGACCAGGTGTCCAGAAGGCGTCAGCGTCCCCTGTCATAGAACAGACTTCGGAACCTGACGAAAAAAATAAAATAAAACACCGCCGGGCAAATTAGCTCTAGACTAAATCAACTGCATTGCTGCGAACTTATTTAAACTGGATCCACATCATCGACATGTAAAGTATTTGACATTTTAACTTTTGTTATTGTAGGCACCGCATCCAGAGTGCTGCCAAGAAGAGCAGCGTGTTATGATGGATTCCTCATTAAATATATACAAAACAAAACAATTCCAGCCGGATTCGATGGAATACAAATTAAGGATGTTAGGTAAGATAACTCATGTATTACGGTATTCAGTCGTAAACGCCATGTGTGACTTGCATATTATACAGGAATGGTTCAGAATTGTAAAGAATTATATAACACACGGAATATACGTGCTCAGCCACTATGATTTCAAATACGCTTGAAGTATGTCATGTATTAATATTATAATCAAAAGAGTAAGTAGAACAATATAGGCTCAATTGTTTTTCAAATTCACAACTGTGAAACAAAATATAAACAATTATATCACTGTTAGAACTTTTCTGCACGGCAAATATAAATGTTTTGCACCATTGTCAACTGTTCTTCGATAGAGGTTATCAGAAAATTTAAAAACTGTAAATAGTCATTTGGGGTACTTTTCTTGTCCATCATACCTCTTCTTATTCTAAACATAAATAAAAATAAATATAAATGTAGTTTTTGGCATTTAAATGGGCACAAATGGTACCTCATTATTATCTATTCTTTATTCACCGAGCTAAACTGATGAAGTCTTATAGACAGAAACGATCGTATTGAGCATGTATTTTTGTAAAAATGTAACTTTGGTCTTGTTAATGATGTTTCTGAACAAGTCTTTCTCCAGATGATTTTGAAACAGAGATAGAAAAATCTAACCATGGCCTTTATATTGACATCCAGATATATCGACAATATTTTGTCAATCGTTTATGATAATTTTCAAACTTATGTGAATTCGGTATATATTCCAGCGAATTAGACAATAATCATACCACGGAATAAAACACATGTGATTTTACTTATCTCACCAGCCCCTGAAAATTGAATGAACTCTTCTGTAAATCAATGTTTTAGATCAGTCCTAATTTTCTTTAGGGGTTAATGAGTTAAAAAGACCGGACAACAGCAATGTCAGGTTTTTGTCGTCACCCTCCACTTTTAGATAATAATATTTATCATAACAGCATGCCAAAATCGCATTAATTAGTAACTCATGATTTTTCTCAGTTAAACCTAGAATTTCATGAACACTGAATAGGTTTTAAATAGAGACAAACTGGGTTTATTTCATTAATGCGACTTTGGCTTAATTAACAATTTAACTTTAATAAAAAAAAAACCGTTTAAACTAGGTTTAATGTACAAAAATCACATTAATACCCACTCATGTTATTTTGACGAAATTGAGCCTAGTAGTTCTTCTAAGGCATACGATTTTTTTTATAAGAAAACTGAGCTTAACTCTATTTGTTATTTTCGCGCAGTTATAATTAGTGTTGCTCATCATATAGATGACCTTTCTTCAGTTAATGCGTAAAATCTAGGTTCATCTGTCAAACTAAGTTTAAAGAGACATTAGCTGTATTTACCAAAAGAAATTATTTTGAATTGTTTAACTTTTACGACTTGTACCTGATGTACAATAACAAATACAAGTTATGCACAAGCATAAGAATTTTAAATTCCTATATATTTTGTGAAAATAAGGTCGGTTCCAGTGTGATATTCATATACAAATAATGAGGTTGAGTTAATCAATTGCAATTAACAACGTGCTAAGCCTGGTTACAATGTACCAGGGAAGAGACCACCGGCCGTCCGCAAGTAAATTGGCAAACTTTGTCATAAGTTCAGCATTAAATTGGCAAACTTTTCATAAAATCAGCATACTTAGGTTTCAGCAGGACTCGAACCTGCGCTGAACAGAAGCAAGATACTTCATTGTTCAAAATGTGATGATCTTATCACTCGGTCGCGGATCCAGAAGCGCCACATTTCATATCACTATGTGATCTAGAAACCAATAGATATGTCGTTATATATATATATATATATATATATATATATATATATATATATATATATATATATATATATATATATATATATATATATATATATTTGTGTGTGTGTGTGTGTGTGTGTGTGTGTGTGTGTGTGTGTGTTTTCAAACTATTTATCAATATATGGATTTTTAAAAGGATGTTCCATGTTGAATATCATATTAGGTTTTTGGTTATAGAATGCATCAAATAATCGTGACTACAATTAGCCTGTACAATCCGAAGCAACAAGACATGTTAAATCTATATCTAGTTATACATGACAAATATACTAAAGGTGGTACCCGAAAATTTAAATATCTAGTGATTGGCTATCAGGATACTTATTTCGTCAAACACCACACTGATTCTACACATAAGTATACTGAAGTTGATATAAAAAACATGCTGGAATTTCTAATAGACAATATATTTGTAATGTTCGGAGACGTGGTCTTTCAACAAACTATCGGCATTCCTATGGGAACCAATTGTGCTCCTTTATTGGCCGACCTGTTCCTTTATTCATACGAAGCAGACTTCATTCAGAAACTGCTGAATCAAAAGAAGAAAAAGTTAGCGGTGTCCTTTAATTTGACATTTAGATATATCGACGACGTTTTGTCAATTAATAATGACAATTTTCATACATATGTCAATGCGATATATCTCAGCGAACTAGAAATTAAAGATACAACAGAATCAAGTACACACGCTTCATACTTAGACATTTTACTTAATATAAACACAGACGGGAAATTAGCAACTAAGCTATACGATAAACGCGACGATTTCGGCTTTCCCGTCGTAAATTTTCCACATTTAAGTAGTAATATCCCTCAGTCACCTGCATATGGAGTTTATATTTCACAAATGATCCGATATGCCAGGGCGTGCACAACATATGAAGATTTCATATACAGAGGTAAACTACTCACTGACAAATTATTGACACAGGGATATCGAAAACCGCGTTTAATGTCAACGTTCCGCAAATTTTATGGTCGGTATAATAGCCTTGTTTGCGACTACTCTGTTTCACTAAGTGAAATGTTGAGTTGCCTTTTCGTTGGCGGTTGTTGAGACGTCTGTACCAATTGTGACGAGGATACACTCCTCACGTGTTTCATTGGACTTGACTGTGGACTCACGGCGGGTGTGACCGGTCGACAGGGGATGCTTACTCCTCCATGGCACCTGATCCCACCTCTTGGTTTCCAGAGGTCCGTGTTTGTCCATTTTTACCGGATTTGTATCTATGTCCTGGACATTCTATTGATTTATACTTTGGTATCTGAGATTTTTATATATAAATGATTTATTTTTATATCTCTTTATATTTCAGATTTTTCAAATTCTCTTATACTGCAAGCTGAAATAAACAGTTTAATATTAGCAGGGTATCTCATGTTAATTACCATCATCATATTAATCACAGGTACGTGCATAATGACCAGTTGTTCTACTAGAACCCATGATATAGTGTATTCTGTCTTACCACAAGGTGATTGGGTACCAGAACACTTGGAGATAGAAAATATCATGGACCTCTTGCATAATATTCACAAAAAGGAGAATCTAAAGCCTCTTGGAGAAATCCTGATGAGGATTGGAAGTAAATCTGATCTTAGCAACTCAAATACATAGTTACGTCGTTCGACCGACCCAGGTCGTAGAACTGAAGTCTTTCATATCTGATGTGATGTCGATCATATCGACAGTCTTCCAATATCTGTACTAGTGTACACGTGAACATGTTGCATTTAAATGAATTTTATATGGAATTTACATATCAGTAATATGTATGTTTGGTGCATTATTATTTGACTCAGTAAGTTTTATGAAGGAATTTGATTTAATATGCGAGAAAGTGAGATCGCAAGTGTACTCATAAGTAACCGAGCATATCAAATATAAGATCCAAAAGTTAAAAGTGATCACACACACTAATTACAAATTCTTAATAATTGTATTCAGTAATAATAACTATGGTTTTACTGTTAAAACTTTTGATTTAAAGATAGCTTATTTTTATTCTAGATATAAACTGCTTCAATAAATTTATTACCGATATATACCGTTTCAAATCTTGATGCTAATATTGACAAATTTAATGTTTTATTGTTTGTTATTTATAGTAGACGTCTAATTCATGTAATACATATCAATGTGAATATTACAAAATAATAGAATCCAGCTCCACTTTGATTTCCAGATAGAAAATATCAATCGAGGGTGGGATGGATCAATAAGTCTCAACCGAGGCTTTACAGAGTTTGGGATTTTGATCCATCCTTGCAGAGACTGATACCTTGTATCTCGAACTCAAATATGATGCCTGATTTATTTCTCGCACCTTGTAATTTTGAAATTTGTTCATTCACCGTAAATAAATATTAACATGTAATATACGCATGTATATATTTGTTTCCTTTCAAACAGATTTGTTAAGATTTATTTGTATCTCAGAACGAATTCAAGTATCACTTCTACAGTGTGAAGTACCATCACGAAAATCTCCTTCATCTGTGTTTTGTTTACAAACAATGCAGACGACACGCGTATGGATAAACGTGCTCTGGACGACCAACATTTCTGAACAGTATGTTTTAGTACTGCTTTTAAGTACGGGATCAGTATGAACCAGGTGCGAGAATATACCGGTTCACATACTATTGGTCGTACCTATATTATTTGCTCAATCAGATGCAATTATGTTTTTAAGTTATACATCCTTGCCAACCTGAATATTCTGTGATAAATAATGAATGTAGTGTAGAGGAATGGGAATCTTGCCAATGCAATATCCAAGAAATCCATACTAGAGTGGAATGTCTTAATCTTAAATGCGTTTTTACATCCATTATTTATTGATTGAAAGTGTTAAACGACTGAATGCGTCTTGTGTCAAAAGGGAAATAACTCAAATAATTTTTTTAATTAATTGATTATGTATTACACACAGTCTTTCTAATAATAATAATAATAATAATAATAGTTATGATGATGATGATAATATCAAAATAAGCTATTCCAAATATTATAGAAACAAAACAAATCAAAATGTTTCATTAATGTCAAATTTAAATATTTTACTCTTTAGCCCTCTATTCTCTTTGCAACATAATATGTGATATTTCGTGTTCAAGTATCTTCGAACATACCCAAGAATTTTTATTGAAAGGACGTTTTAGCCATTTGCATTAACAAAAACGTTAAAGACACAATCTGATCAAATCTTTTATGATTATAAAAACTAAATAATTCCTCTAGCTTTGTCAAAAGTATTACACTTACACTGAAGATAAATACTTAAATATATAATATATATATTATTTAATATTTTTTATAAAATTGAATAACCATAGCAACACCTATAATCCACTTTTTCTGTCCTTTATTCTACTTATGCATTTAATGAATTGGGTTACACAAATTATGATAGATTCTTCGTGTTATCTGAATGTATGTTGGTATGTGTAGCTTTATTGTTATTTGTGCTACAAATCAATTACATTTTGTCATATTCCCATACAATTTGTGATATACACTTTATTGTCGTTGATTATTTGAAAACTTTATGCATATACATGAAAATAAACATAAATTATTTACTCGCACATGTTCTTATTTATCATTAGGTGAGAGTCTCAGGTGACCTTGTTCTGTTGTTCTTCGTCTGTCGACGATCGTAAGTGTACAAATGGACATTTAAACTACATTGCTAATATCATCTTCAAATTTTGTAAGAAGATTTTTTAGTCTAAGTGGAACATTAATTATTAATGTGTGCCCTCTGGACCAATTCAGTAAGGCCAAATCTGTCATAAATAGCCCAATCTAGAAAAAATCTCTTTACCCCCTGCACAAATCAAGACAGAGCATAAAGCCCTCTAACAGACGTGTGAAATTCATGACCCTGGAAAATGCGTATGAAAGGCCGTTTGGATCACTTACGTAATGACAAACTGCATGCAAAACATACGAGTTGCATGCCAAAAGTCACTTAATAGATGAAAAACATACCTTTTGTATGCAAGTAGTGAATTCCAAAGTGAAAAAAAATTGTATACAAAAACCATTTCATCTCGTTAATTCTGTTTGTATGCAATACATTATCAGACGCATGAAAGTTTGTATTGTAGGCGAGAGGAAACAGGCAGAACTGCTCTTACATCGAAAGAAAAATAGTCTCATTAAGAGTCTGAAAATTACATAGATCAGGAAATTTTAAACTACCAATTAAAATTATTAAATGATTCTATTGAAGATTTATTATCATTTAATCATATTTTGGATTGTAACTACATTAAGAGAAATTTAAAATACAAAAATCCTTTTGGGAAAGATGGTTTTGAATCTTTATTGGAATTAAGACATACCGTAAAGGAAAACATTTAAGTTACTCCTATTTGGTTTAATGATTTTCTGAAATTTGAAAGAAAAGACTTTTACATTGCCAGTTGGTTTCATAAGGGGATATCACTCATGAATGGTTTCCAAAACGAAAATTTATAATTTATAGGTGTCATTATTGTCTGACTTTTCTATACAAACCATTCAGAGTATGTGAGTGTGAATGATGGATTGTATGTATTTGTTTATATATATATATATATATATATATATATATATATATATATATATATATATATATATATATATATATATATATATGTGTGTGTGTGTGTGTGTGTGTGTGTGTGTGTGTGTGTGTGTGTGTGTGTTAAAAGCCATGGATTATTTTTATTGATTAGTGATGTAATCATTGTTAAAATATGACAATAAAATATCTTGAAAAAAGAAAATGTCCTCATCGGGTTGAGGAGTTGATTATGTATTAAACGAAATTTATTTTTTTCCGATGATCTAGATACATATGCTGACAATATCTGCACACGTAAAATATATAATGTCAACGATATTTAGTTCATAATTATATAAAAACGTGACCAAATGACAGATGTTTTTCGATCTCGGAGATGCCATTTTTTAAATTGACAAATATTATGTTCAATCCAGTCGCCGATATTTAAAAAAACGATATTTTGAAATGAACAAATAAGGGAGTAAAGAATAATAAAAATATAGAAATAAGAAACTATATCTGTATTCAGTTCACAAATGTTTGTGTCGATGAAAATGTGTTACGGTATCGGGCCACCATTTCATTAGTAATGAAACGAAACAAAGTTTTTGATTGGTTGATTTCATTACGTAAGTTTGTATTTTATATCCTCGTAACTTGCGTGCGAAAACCACATGTTGCATGCAAACACTTAACTCAATGCTAACTCATCAAAGTATCATCTTGCAGGCAAAAAGTATTTCTTGTATAAAATGACCTTTTCCATGCAGGTTGCATGTTTTGCATAAAGCTTATCACAGAAGGGTTTCAGGATTTGATCAGGGTCAATTTCACCATATAGGGCCAATATACTTCGATTTTTTTTCTCGCTATTGTAAAAGTAACTGAATTTATTTCCAGAAAAAAAGCATAATTTTGTCAATATCATAAAATGTATTACCCTGGGAGCAAGAGTTCAGGGACAGGCCTATACCCTGTACCCAAATAGTGCTGAGATATTTGTTCTTAGAATATTTTACATTTATGAATTGTAAAAAAAAAACTGATAGAAATCAGTTTTGAAAAGTATAAAACATCCTAGTAAAATTGTTAATTTTATTAACGGCTCGAGGTTTGGGGCGAGGATCATATGACTATATAGTGATGATACACTTTAATCTTAGAAAACCTTCTCTACGGCCAGTAGAAAAAACAAATTTGACAGGAACTAGCTTCATGTGAAGTCACATTAAGTTTGTGAACGAAAAGTGACTAGTATACAGCTCTAATAAGGTTTACATATCAAAACTTGGCACATCTTTGAAATTCTTGTTCTCAATAACCAAAGATCAGGTATTGTTCATGTTGTTGCTCAGTTTATTCATTTTCAAGGTATCACATTCATAAACTAACACTGAGACGACGATAAATTAAGTAATGAACAATCGCACTTCGGTCTCATTTTTCCCGCATTTCTGTTCTGGTAACTTCCCATCAGTCAAAAGATGTTGTTATAGAGAAGCGCTACCACTCAGCTAGCTAGTTATTACCAGAGTAACCGATGAGGTGGTGTGACTTGCTTGTAGAACCTATTTCAGATGGTAGACCTTTCTTGGCATTTAACCATTAAGAGTAATCTATTGTAAACTACCCTCACTGAGACCTTTATTGAGCCTTTAGGCTCAATTCACGCATGCAATTAAGATACTTCTTAGATGTCCATATAAAGTATAATTAACCTATTACTGAATTGTTATCGGTGAAAAAAAGATTAAAACGATGTCAGTAATTATTAGAGACATCTGTTTCCGACATCTATTATGTTAATGATATATATTTTATGCACTCTGTGCTAATAGATTTTTGATAATTTCTATGCTCTATTTAGATCCAAGTATTTGGAACATGAAATTCAAAAATAACATTCATAGCAAGATACTGATCAACTCTGTAGCAACGTAGTGGAGCTAATTTGAATAGCAGAGAAAGGTCAATAATCGTACAGAACATAGAGATGATAACGCTAGGTAAAATGTAAAAGTGGTAAAGCATTATATAATGTACAGTGAAGTGTAAGTGAATAAAATGGCTAAAATGAATGTGAATCTGGCTTTGTAACAGCCTACAGGAATAACATCGAGTTCGATTCCGGGGATCATTAAACAAATGCTATTGCTTCTTCAATAGTTCTGAATGTTTCATTTGTTTGCAATATATTGTCTTGCACATTGTGCTTCATTCTTGTACCATGTGCTTGTCTCATCACTACGAAATAGATGGATATTTCCAAATTGGAGCTCAACTGATGATGTCGTTGCCACTGCTGGTGGACCGTTTGAGTCCTCGAGGGTATACACAAGCCTAGTATCTGGTATTTCGGTACCAGCTGTTCATCTTATACTGAAGTAATATTTGGCACTGTTAACACCATTTAAATTCGAAAAAAATTTTAAAGCTAAGATAGTCATTTTTTTTACAGTGGTTACTCTCAGACGGATTTCGGCTATACTTTTAGAGATATTATTTGGCCTTGTATGATACCACTTTATCTTTAGAAAATTCACATACTTTTCAAATTGGAGCTCAACTGATGAAGTCTAATTCACAGAAACGATATCGTCTTGTGCATTATAACTTTGGTATTATGCTTATAATATGTATAACCACTAGGTCGTTGCCACTGCTGGTGGACTGTTTGAGTCCCCGAGGGTATACACAAACCTAGTATCTGGTATTTCGGTACCAGCTGTTCATCTTATACTAAAGTAATATTTGGCACTGTTAACACCATTTAAATTCGAAAATGTTTTAAAGTTAAGAAACCTTTCAAATTGGAGCTCAACTGATAAAGTCTAATTGACAAAAACGATATCGTCTTGAGCATTATAACTTTGATATTATGTTTATAATATATATAAAATAGTTAAAACTGTGTAGATGGTAGATAAACAAAAACTGGTATTGCTGCCATCATTTTCAACCCTCAGAACACCTGGTCCCATCCCGTTTCTGATCTGCAATTGTTTTTCGTATTGTTATACCCAATATGTCGTATTCTAATCGACTTGGAGTTTCGAATATTCATCGGTACTTCTTCTTTTTACTCTGTTTCAACTGACAACTGACAGAAATCATCACAAGACAAAAAGTAACCAATGGATTATCATCGTCACACAGAATATTGCTAGATGCTGGTATATAATGATTATCAATGAACACCCCTTCCTTTGATAGGTAAAGTGTGAAGTCAATTTATTAACCGGAGTAAAACAGTTCTGTAGCTCAGACGAATTAAGATATATCGCAGACGTTTTAAAGATTAAAAAAAAACAATATTCAGACTTATATTAATGCGATGTATCTCACTAAAATAAAAAATAGGAGATACCACATAGCTAAGCACAAAAGCTTTCTACTTGGATATGTACTTAGTACAGAAATGGACGGGACATTAACAACAAAATTATACGAAAATCGTGATGATTCTGACTTTCTTATCGACAACGTCCCAGAATTTATAAAAATACAATTACATTATTACTTGAAGGTCCAAGTCCAAATTCGAAACAATGCTTATTACAGCCAACAGAGCTTTATTACTGGATCGTTATGGATTTTATCAGCCATTAGGAAGTGACACAAAAATCAAGATGGCTGACTGTTTTCAGAAGGGATCACTTCACTGGATAATCATTGAATACAGAGAATCAACTGAACAATTTTTACAATAAACTATGGGTGATTTTTCAGAAAATCGATATTTATAAAATAGTCTAGAGAATGACTTGTAAACGATATTTCCTCTGTTTAATAGGTTTAATTCTTCAAAAGCAAAGATAATCATCTTTTTACAGTGGTTACTCTTAGACGGATTTGGCTATGCTTTTAGATTTATCAATCGTCCTTGTATGATATTATTTTCCCTCTAGAAAATGTATTTAAAATTGGAGCTCAACTGGTGAAGTCTATTGACAGAAACGATCGTCTTGAGCATTATAACTTTGGTATTATGTACAATATCAAAATATTTGAGATCCCTTGATATTGATGGTGTGAATAATAAGTTGAAAATATGGTTCCATATTCCATTTCATTTAAATATCCCGTTTCCGTTTCCTTGTGATAAGGGAAATAAACAATTGCACAATTTATTGTATTTAAAATTGCCCACATCAATTATTAAGTGGTATTCCATAGATGATTTCAATTTGAATGTTAAAGAAGTATTTAAAACCTGCTTCACAACGACCACGGTCTCATCATTTCAATGGCTTCAGTTTAGAATTCTCCCATCGACTTTTACCAGTAGACAATTATTTAAAAAATAAAAATTAAATCTGAAGATATATGTGAATAGTGTGGTAAAAATTTAGAGAGTATAGAACATTTCTTTTACAATTGCACAAAAATGTTGAGACTATGGAGAATGTTATTGAGAAAACACAAATATTAGTGGATTTTAACAAAAGAAATATTGTTTTTTGGAGATCAGATTTCAAAAAAGAATCGCGTAACAAATTTCATCATTCTCAATACAAAACATGACATCTATAAGTTTCTTAAACAAAAAAAAATCCCTAATTTATCAGTTATCCTTAATCACCTTCAATATAATTATAAAACAGAGATACTTAGTGCATCTTAGAAAGACAAAAATAAAGTCTCCAAAAAACATATGGTCTTTATGGATAAATGTATTTACAAATTCTGAAGCAAATCCCTAAGAATTCTTATACTTATAGTATTCAATATATGTAATGTAACTGTGTAACTGATATACATATTGTCGTCTTTCACTTGATAAAGGCCAAGTGGCCAAAAATTTGAGTGTTTTTCTGTTTTTTCGCATACTGATACTTCCCTTTGGAGGACATTAAATTTTTATTGAAGTATATTAGTTGCCTCCATTACAAACGAGTTACTCACAGCTTTGTACATGTGCATTATATTATTATGTACACAAGTACATATTACATGTATGGGTAATGCAGTGTGCACATACAAATGGGAAATCAATATATATATATATATATATATATATATATATATATATATATATATATATATATATATATATATATATATATATATATATATATCTTTCTTTTATCTATTGCCTAAGACAAAAACCTGCATTTAATATACGCAATAATATAGTTTATATTTTATCTAAAATACTAAACAAATGTTAATGTCCGATTGCCCGTGTATAGGTTAAAAACACATTGAACTAGTATAATTCCTTGTGCACTTTTCGTATGGAAAAGTTAAAATCTTAAATATATATTGTGATATTTATTTTAAAATTATAATTTCAAACCACAACTGGACTGAACTGTCTAGTTCAGAGGTGAACCGTCATCGAGGTTTTACACTCCAATGCGTAAAAATAGGTCTTCTGATGAAATATCAGAATATGTAGGTAAACACGTTGAGTTTTCCAAAAACTCGGTAAAGATCCTTGTCAATTATCTTGAATCATAAAACTTTAATGATTTGAAACTTGTCCTGTAACCATGTCTTTGACAAATAAGGTTCGTGACTTATAAAAAACAATATACAATGTAATTCAGTGAAAACGGAGGCGGAAGCAAACGCAAGAAATAATTTAAAATATAAAAACAAATTTAAATTGATAACATCTTTCAGAACATTCTGCTAGCAATTTAACAATTTGATTTACCGGTGGTCAGGCTTCCTAAAATGATGTCTTGTTCGTCTGTAACAAATTGATAAGTTATCAAGAGCAAAAATCTGTTTTTAGCATATATTTTCCTTGTTTCTTTGTTTGGTGACTTTGTTATTTATCTATTTTGTTGGGGTTCAACATCGAAATACTAGTTTTTATTAAGACTTTCCATTTTCTTTTAGACATTGAAAGTCAGTTAGACTCAGTGATGTAAAAGAAAAAACTTAAACATTTGGAAAAAGTGAATTTTTCATTTGGAACAAATATTGCTAGATTTAGTATATAATGATTATCGATTAACATTTTGATTTGGACACGCTACTATTCTATCGAGCAAGTAAATTAAATCCTTACTGTATAATGTCGGATAATGAACAAACCTTTGTCTACCGCTTAAGAGCAAGTGATATCTAAACTCTGCAACCATCAATTTTTATTTTACAAATATCGGTGAATAAAAACACTATATAATTTTTTGACCGGAAAAGTAAATTTCAAGATAACGAGATATCCAGAGTAAAAGTAGTTTAGATATATAGGAAAACTCGAGACCGATCGTTCTAATTTGACATAACCTGAGCTTCGGCTAATTCGATTTCGATACAACGAGATTCTACACTATATATATATATATATTATATATATATATATATATATATATATATATATATATATATATATATATATATATATATATATATATATATATATATATATATAAAGTAATGGCCTTTTTTAATAATGTCATTATATGTCCTCGGTCAGTATTAATGCCCTGGCATGTCTGTAATGTCCTTCGGCGTGCCTTGGATCATTACAGACATCCTCGGGCATTATTTTAGACCTTTAACATATTACAGGGCCATTACGAGAACATCCATTCATCAAAACTGTAGTAATATTTCGTTTCCCGTGTATATTAGGTTTTTATCTCTCACTCAGCTGATTCGATATGCCAAGGCGTAGTCGACACACGATAAATTCATATACTACTTAGGGAAACTACTAACTGACTGATCTATCAAGAGAATAATAATGTTTATAACTCATATAGTCATCGTTTTTTTCATTTTTTTATTTTTTTGTTTTACGCCACACTCAACAATTTTTCAGTCATATGATGGCGTCCATTTTTTTTTATTAGTGGAGGAGAAACCCCGGTTACCCGGGTAAAGACCACCGACCTTCCGCAAGAAAACTGGCAAACTTTCCCACTTAATTCGAATATAGTCATCGTCTTAGAGTGGTCACTTGAAGGTTATAATTTGACCATGTATGACACAATTCTTTTTTCGGAAGTTTAACACATGTAGTTTGAATTATATGAAGTGATGGTGTCTTATCGTCAGAAACATATATATATATATATATATATATATATATATATATATATATATATATATATATATATATATATATATATATATATATATATATATATATATATATATACAATATATAAGTTACTAATTTATTTTGATCAGATATTATCGTCACAAAAATATTTTTGTTTTTTATTTTCCACAAAAGATGAAAAAATAATGAGTTGCATAAATTGTTTTTTATTCTAAAGTATAATTCCACTTCACATTGTTGCTAGGATTGTTGACTTATTATGAGATAACCTTAGTGATGTATTTACTTTCGCATGCTCGGTAGTTGAGGAATGCCAACAAAACAAAAACATGTAAGTAAGTCTACGCATGTTCATAATACGCAGGGGAAACATCACCGCATGTTTATTAGCTATTCTATACCATATATATATATATAAAATTTTCAGTCTAATGAAATTATATTAGAAAGCAACTACAATATCGATATTTTCATTCATATTCATATAATCCCCACTAGTTTATTTTATGTCCAAGTTAAATTCAAAATGAACGCTAACATAACTTAGAAGAAATTTGGCTAGTATTAGTACAAAGTATGAATAAAATTGAATTACAACTGTTGCTTTTTAAAATGTATTGATCACATTCAAGCAGAAAGATTTACACAGCAACAACGTTTAATGTGTTTAAAATTAATTACCTACTACCTGCCAAATTTTTGAAATTATGACCCTGACTGACGAACTCAAAACCTACGATTTTACTGAAATAGTACTGAATCAATCAATAAAATAAGTCCCCTGTGTTTTTCTAGAACAAAAATTCTCCAATTTCATTTTAACACCCATTTATCTTTCAGATACATACTTTATAGCACATATCACGCATCTGTGTGTAGGGACCGTCTTTTATTACATGCATGTGTAATCATACAGTTATAACACGCCCGTGCATTACGTAACGTCGTATTGCGCTGCAGTTGGATACATTGGATATTTTTAAATTCAAAAACAATAAAAAAAATGATAACTAAAATTCAATAAACCGTGTAGGAATGTTTATACTACTACTACTACTACTACTACTACTACTACTACTACTACTACTACTACTACTACTACTACTACTACTACTACTACTACTACTACTACTACTACCACTACTACTACTACTGCTACTACTACTGATACTACTACTACTACTACTACTACTACTACTACTACTACTACTACTACTACTACTACTACTTCTACTACTACTTCTTTCATCGCATTAAACACGCATTGGCATATTGAATCATTAAGGAGGCATACAGCCCATATATTTACTTGCAAGATGTATATGATTTTACAACAAGCTTTGTATAGTTTCTTTTTATATCAACAATTAAATGTCGTGTATATATTTAATTCATCTCTATACATATGTAAAACAAGAATACATACAAAATAGGTCTCTTGTTCATTAACCAAGTATCCCATAGTACGTATCCATACATACGTCCATACAGTGGATATATACAGTGGAAACGAAACAGTTATTTTCTGAAATATAATTTCAATCATATAACCCCTTCATAAGGAGCTTCCTTTGAAATAATTTATTTGATATTTTTTTGGTACAGTAAACAGTGACTCTAGCGACCCGGAATGAGGCGAAGGCCATAAAAAAGAGAAAAAACAATGACACACAGAGCCCGACAGAAATAAAAAAAGAAATATTTCACTTGATATAAAATATTGAAATATATAAATTATACAATGATTGTACAAAATATTCATACATAAATACATAAAAATGTAAACTGCAGTAAATATATTTGAATATAGATATTATGTGTATATTTACAATACAAAAGAGGTTCAGTGATGAAATAGGTCTGGTCCGAATATATATATATATATATATATATATATATATATATATATATATATATATATATATATATATATATATATATATATATATATATATATATATAGTATATATTTAAACCAAATCATATGTTACACTGTATGGTAAAAAATAATGTATAAAACTAAAACATTATTAACTATTAAGCCGTCGTAAAAGGTCACGAGCTAAATATCTGAGCACCAAAAAAGTTGCTGACGCGATTATGATGTATACATATACCTAGTTATTGAATACTAAGCCGTATCGACCATTTGTCAATTTCATATTGTCGATGCATGTATTTTATTTCAAACATTTATGTATTTTTATGTTTAAAAACCTCACAGATGTCGCACATATCTCTATTAGGATCTTATCCTCTAAACAAATATAATGATTGTATACTGCGTATTGTCATCGTTAATATTTCAGAATTATGTCGATATAATGCAAGATGCAAACACGATATATATTGTAAATACGGACAAGATTTGTAAGATGTAAACCATTTATGTTATAATGAAGTTCGGGAGCGTCAAAGGAGGTAATTCATTGTCGCTGACTATCAACCTAATTACACTTACTTGTGGTACGTGCGAAAATGGGGTATGAGTTTAAAGTTCTGAAAGGGAATGGAAATTATAACAAATAAGACATTTTTGTGTACATGTTTGTCCGAAACGACTCTGGAGTTTTAAAAATCATTCGCGTGATTTATTTAACAAGTATGAAACAATTATTCTATTTCTTACCGTGTATTTATGCAAAGGATTTAAAAAGCTGTGTTATAACTGAAAGTACTCAAATATAAATATACCGTGTTGCTCAACAAAGAATTTTTAAATATCTCTTTTATATCCGTCTTCAACGTGTACCGTGACTGAGTTTGTCAACAGGGGAAATGGTGGTGTTTTGATAAATTAAAAGATCTTAGACCTTTGACGAGTACTACCGTGAATTAAAACGAATGTTTTTGAATATTTGCCAACTAAGCGACTTGTAAATGAAAATTGAATGTTAGTTACATTATGAAATCCAAAGAGAGTATACAGAACTGTGCCGCCCAGAAATGTAGCCGTAAAGAAGGATAGACTAAGGGATATAACGCAATCTGGCTTACGATTTACGGATTACGATTTTCTGTGGATTATATAGATCTGAAATATAAAAAGCATCGTACACATAGACATCGTAATTAGCCTGTAAGAGGTTTTGGTATATATTTTAATAACAGTCCTACAAGGCTGTCTATAGGTGTGAATGACTATGACTGTCATTCATTGTCTAGCCAACAGATAATGCAACATTTCTGGTAAAAACGGTTGGCATGATATAATTCTTGTTATTGATAAAATAAGATATTCACAATGCATCTTGTGGCTAGAAATACTACGGACGTGAGGGGTTACAATCTGCATGCAAACAACCATTTGTCGCCGTTGTATGGATCCGAATTTCAAAAAGGACACAGGCGATCTAATTCCGCAGAATCACGACACAGTCATGTTGGAAAATTCCGATTTGGTTCTGGATTATTGACACACAGTGACAATGACACAAGTGATGAGGAAACAGATTTTGACGATACAGTTAACGTGACACATGAATTTGTGACAAACGATGATCTCTCTGATGATCATGACTGCAAAAAAGAGGAATGCAAGAGAGTTGTCATTAATGTCAGTGGTATGAAATTTGAAACTCAGTTGAGAACTCTAAACAGACTTCCAAATACACTTCTAGGTGATCCCAAAAAAAGAGAAAAATACTGGGATTCTAAAAGGGAAGAATTTTTCTTTGATCGTTATCGACCCTGTTTTCCTGCAATTTTATACTTTTATCAGAGCGGAGGACGACTAGAGCGACCGATTGAAGTAGCAAGTGATATATTCTTGGAGGAGTTGCAGTTTTTTGAACTAGGGAAGTTTGTACTAAATTCATACCGCCGGAAAGAAGGGTTTCTCCATGATGCTGAGGCTCCACTTCTTCCGAAGGGTAATTTTCAGAGAAAAGTTTGGGAAGTATTTGAGTACCCTGATAGTTCTTTACTTGCAAAAATTATTGCATTTTTATCTGTGATCTTTATATTAGTATCTGTCGCATCGTTTTGTATTGAGACTCTTCCAGTCTTCGAAGGATCAAACTGCATCAATATGTCTATGGCATCGGAATCCGAATCGAACGAAACGGTTGAGTACAAACTGTATCCGAATTTTGGACATCCCTTATTTATCATAGAGAGTACCTGCATCGCATGGTTTGTTCTTGAACTGGTGATACGTTTTACATTTTCACCATCTAAATTTTTATTCATAAAAGATTTAATCAACTGGATCGATCTAGCAGCAATCATGCCCTATTTTGTATTTTTAATTATGTTTTTTATTACACAGGAATGTAACGTATCCCAAAAGAGCGGCGCTATATCAGTGTTACGTGTATTGAGGGTAACCAGAATCCTTAAGCTCAGTAAACATTCTGAGGGACTCAAAATATTTGGGAAAACGATGCAAGCTAGTGTTAGTGAACTAACCATGTTTGGGCTTTTTCTTGGAATAGGTGTTGTGATATTTTCAGGGGGGATATATTATGCTGAGTTGCCACATACTTCCACACATTTCATCAGTATTCCAGATGCGTTTTGGTGGGCAGTAGTTTCTATGACAACTGTTGGATACGGCGACGTTTATCCCCAAAGCGTAATTGGAAAACTTATAGGAAGTATGACTGTTTTATGTGGTCTTTTAGCTATCGCTCTTCCGGTTCCCGTGATTGTGACTAATTTTAACAATTTTTACCGTTCTTATACAGGACAACGTGGTAAAGGACTATAATTCATGTAATTCAGAATAAATCTGGTATTATCACCCCAAAAGCGAAGTGTAATTCAACACAGGGAAATGTTGTATGAATTATATTCTCGTATTTTGGATGACCTAACATTTGAACAAAATGTAATTTTGTAAAGTTGTTCATTTCTTTACATAACATTTCATTATTTGTAAGCAATCATATCACGAACGAAATATTTTACCATCTCCAGTCATATGACAAATTGTTTGGCATTCGAACTGCTCTGAGATTTCGCACCAAGTTTTTGTTGAAGTTAAGAAACGTAGAACTGTACCATTACCACAAATCAAGTGTGTTGTTAGATGCACGTATTTTTATGAATTAAAGTAGATACGTTATTTTTATTTCTGTATCGTTCCTTTTCATTATATATGAGGACCTACGATGCCGAGTGGTTAGATCATCTCCATTTTGGACGCAGCGGTCTCGAGCCCCGCTGGAACCTTACCTGATTTTGGTGAGAAACTTTGCCAATTTACTAGTTGAAGGACAGTGGTCTCTTCACAGCTACATTGTAACTGGGTTCTCTCCTCCACCACTTGGTCGCCACCATATAACTGAAAAATTGTTGAGTGTGGTGAAAAACACTACTCACATTTCAAAAATCATCACCTTATGTATTTTATCTGAATTACATATAAGCAATCAAATACTCAGATTATATACTAATTCTATCTTAGTAGTGATTGGTCTAAACGTTTACAGTGAAATATTTGTGATTGGCTGTTATCAGATATATTCATACTATGTGCAAAACTTCCATTTTGTGAGCGCTTCTGTTTTGCTGTTGCTTGAGTGTTCAACAAAAACGATTCATGATAAAGCATGTAAATCCTTGGGCTCACAAGGACATTTATTTACATACTTTAAACTATCACCCCAATATATATTTTCACCGATATCAGTAAATCAACAGTGATAGGATTCTACTAAAGAAGTGTCATTCATATCTGATTACGTATCGATCAATGCATTGTGTAACAATCTAAAGAGATCAATTTTATTGAAGCGATTTGATGTAAATATCTGCTTCCTACGAACGCAACTTTACCACAATTTTAAACTAAGCACATTAGTTTGAATCTGGTCAGTTTATGCTGGCATGGGTTCCATGTTCTGAAATTCCATGAATAGAGAAAAAAAGAAAAACTACAATGTGTCTGTCTAATATGTATGCAAAAGATATTTTGTAAAAAGCAAACATTAAAAACACATATATTAACATATATTCATGTGTTATCGCGGTTTTTTAAATTTTACTTTTATCAAATGACCTTAAAACACAGTTACTTCTTTATTTTGATTAAAAAATAAATTGAACAATAAGCCATATTGTATGTATCTAACTTTAGCTAGATAACGATTTTTGAGAAGAAATGAGTTTTTTTTACTATTCTAGGTAGCCTTTGTACCCTCATACGTTAACGTAAATTCAAGGGACAAACGATAGCCATAAAGGATAACAAAGACCAAACTAAACTACAATAGTTGTTCCTATTTTGTATTCCACTTGCAGATGGGAATGTGAAGGTTACATACAGGCAAGGCTTAAAATTAATAACTACAAGGAAATAGACTAGGTTCACAATTGGTTTGTGTTATAGTCCCGGAGAGTTAACAAAGCTATTGAAGACCAATAAATGTTGATAATTAACATAAAATTAAATGAACATTAGCTGTGATTATAGAATTAAATTAATTTGTAAATCATGAAGTGTAGGTTTATTATTGAGGACGAGTTATAACATTGTTAGTATATTTATATCTTGAAATGTTCAAGTTTTTCCAGTCGTCCAACTTTTCATAGGATTGAATGCGTTGTTGGACTATTTCAAAGCGATATTCATAACGGTATATTGTACAGTTAATGTCATTTACCAAAACACAAACACACATCTGGAGTTTTAAACACGATATTTCAAATCCCTAAGGTGTAAATGCTTTTGAAGTATAACGCACAATTAATTGGCATGAAAACAAAATTAATGAAGGAGTTTGGATTAACAAATGCCATTCATATGTATTCAATAGAATATACTTCAAAGGATTAAATATTACCAAATAAAAATCCATAAAGTATTTTGTTCAGATAAAAGAGTATTATTGCAATTACATTTAAAATCATGCGATAACTAGGATAAAAACTATAAGCGATTTACAGCAGGTCATGTCATTTTAACGTAAGATATATCTTATGTATCTACATTGATACACAAATTCAATTATTTGTCAAATGCACACACACACACACACACACACACACACACACACACACACACACACACACACACATGTTTTATATTGATCTGTATATTGTATCCCGGGAAACCTGAAAAGTAATTAATTTGGTACGTGTTACACTTAACCAGCTACATATGAAATCACATAAATTTGACACGTGCTAAGGACTCGGTTTTTAGTCTCATTCGAAAGACTTGTGATTGTCATTTCTTATGCTGAGTGCTGTAGCACTGGAACATTTACTATCTTTACAAAAGTCCTAGGTATACTTAGGTACCCGGAACGAGACTAAGTACCTTCCGTTTGTGAGTGTATGCTTTTCCAATAGTCCACCGTAGGAGGTACGGTAGTTTAGATATATAGATAACTGATATATTTGTAACACCGGATTACCATAGATCTGAGGTTGTCCAATCCCCACTGTCTCCGTTCATTATATTGGAAACTGTACACACGACAGTATGACATTCAGTATTCATGCTTTACAATTGATCGCCATTATATATATTTAAACTGATCTCACTGTAAAATATGCAACTAATTATAAATCAGATGTGTTCTGTGTTTCTTTTAGCGGTCAGATAAAATGGCATACATAGAAAAGTCAATAAACGTATAAACGTTTTCTCAATTGTTATTGAATGACATAGCAGGTAATAAACAGATGGCAGTGAAAATGGATTCATTTACCTGTTGCAACGTGTATCAACATCAGGCGGTATACATGTAATTGCAGGTTTCAAAATTAGCTGAAAATACACACAAAATAACGAGTCAAACTTGTTAATTGTAAGTCAAATTGTTGGTACAAGAACGAATTAATGAGTGAATTTACTAACTATGTCTTATTCTGTTTCCGTTATTTTCTGATTGTCTATCGCTTTATTTCCTTTTTTATCATAAAACGTTTTAGTCCATCAAAATAACAGTCATAAAACTTTGGTGACATAAAAATTTATTCAAAGTTTCATTTGGCGTGTTGGTTTTCATTTTAGCTAGAGAATTTAAAATCAATGAGGTAAAATTAGCCTGTGACAAAAACGGTTAATTTCGATCAATGGTAAAAAGCATGGTGAAAGAGTAGAATATGGCGTGTGGCAACGAAATACATGCGAGTTATTTTATTGTCATTTCCATAATGCTTAATAAAGATCATTATTCGCTTAAAATATATACATGTATATCTAAAAGCACTATCCTGTCTGGTAGAATTAGAAATGCGTTTTCATCCATTGTTGCAACATAACGTTTAAATGAAATTTAACAACACCATTCAATTTGCAAATCAAAACAGAAGTTATCTAGATAATTTATCTAAATGGTTCACCGAGGGATAGAATTGATATCATTTTCATTTGTCATTCACAAATAAAACACTATTATATTAAACTAAACTCTAGCGAATCTGTCTCATTAGATTCTAGTTTACAATCATAACTAAAAGCGAAATGGCACCTTGTACTTTAATAAGCATTGTATCACTCATAAATAGGTTTTAATCCCTTTGACCCCTTCTTAAATAATGCAAGTCAGGACATACACTTCTCCATTACAACGACAATTCTTTATCCAGACCATTAAACCATTAACATAGGTATTGAAAGTACTGAGAGGCATGTTTTGCACGCAATGATATTGTCAGTACATAGTATGATGAGCAGTTATTCTAAAGGAGTTATCGTTCTTTGCACGCATATATATATATATATATATATATGGCACTTCGGCACTTCTTGACTCTTTGACAATGCTACTGAGACATTTGTATTGCGTATCACTTTGTTTAACAATGTAATATGTGCGAAAAGATCAAATCGAATCTAACAATTAATCTGTGCAACTTAAAGTAACAAATTAATATTAATAGGTATACGTTCCATACAAAGAATAAATATTTAAACAATTAAATTGTAAAACTGATCACATTATCATTTTACTGAATTATTTATGTAACTAAAGTGTGGCAAACCATAAAAACACATCCATAAGTAGAAAAGTAAATCAATAACTTGACGGCAGAGTGAAACTACTAAATGTTGTCACAGGGATATCCAGAATCGCACTTAATGTCAACGTTCCGCAAATTTTACTGTTTGTACAATGATCTTGTTTGCAATAACTATGTTTCAGTAAATGAAATGTTGAGTTACCTGTTCGGTAGCGGTTGTTGATTCGTCTGTACCGAATGTGACGAGGATTTATTCCTCGCATATTTCATTGACTGTGGACTCAGTGACATTCGTGAATCAGGACACTCATGCTACGCACTCGTGTTAAATATGCATTCTCCTGCCTCACTCGATGTAATAAACATGTTATTCAAAAACAATTGTCAAATATCCTCCCTATATATAAGCCAATGTTCTAGAGCGGTCGTAATTGGTTGGCTTTTTAATGCATTATTGGTAATCAGGACTGTGGATGGGTGAAAACCACACTGGTTTTATTTCGAGTGTTAAATTTCTATAACTCAAATTAAAAAAATGAAGACAAGTAACACTAAAACCTCCGATGTAAGTAAAGGGTCCTTTGAACCACCATCGGAACGCTGGGATATGTATTGCTAAAACAATTTACAATTGACCGTTTTGGTATACATGTATAATTCACCGGGTTATTGTTGTTGACGGTATGGTACCCATGCTATGTTTATTGTTGAGTACAATTCCCTGTCATCATTGATCACATGTATTGATTAAGTTTAAACTGTTTTGGATCATATACTGAATAAGATTTTTCAATTAAAAGATATGTATACACAGGTAGATCTATGTAGAGCTATATACAAGTATAGAAATTATTAAACGAGATATGATTAACTACGATAAATAATAACACAGAATCAGATTTTTCTAGTGCAAATACTTATTATTTCTGGCAGAACAGAGATAATTTTAAACTACCATGAATTTATGGAACACGTTGTAAACACAAGTATTGTATATCGGGCAAAGATCTAGTAAAAATTTGGTTATCATGTCCAACATGTAATGTGAAACCAACGTTTTTAAACAATTTCATCTGAACGTCTTAAATGGGACAGAAATGTCAAATGATATCACTAGTAATCATTGTTGGATCGTACTCGGAGCCATTCATTTTGTACATGTTTAACGTTATACTCAACAGTTTTTAAGTTATATGGTGGCGGCCAGTTTTTTAAAGGGGGGAGAGAACCCCGCAAGTAAACTGGTAAACCTTCTCACAAAATTAGCTTAGGTTCCAGCAGGGTTCCAACTTGCACTACCAGAAGTGAGAGACTTCATGGTTCAAAGCGCGATGCTCTAACCACTCGGCCATGAGGCGCCCAAGGAGTCATTACAGTATATCTCATGTTCCGCCAGTCAGATATTTTATGCGGTTGTTGCAAAACAAACTAGAACAAAATAACTGATGAATCAGTTATGGCATAAAATAATGAACATTGTATAAGGAATTCTATTATGACTGATGGTAAGTACTGACTAATAGTTCTTCATATTATACATGCTATAAGCGGTTTTGACGTAAGTGGCTTGTCACGCGACACCAAACATCCACCTTCACTCAAATATAAACAGAAACTGAGATCGTAGGCTAATATTGACTGTGTATCGGGTACTTGCAATAGAGTTAATACAACTGCAACGGGTGTATACAGGGAGTAGGATTATATCCGATGCTAAAGCAAAAAAGTATAAAACAGTCATTTACCAAAGTATTAATCTTCAGGATGTCCAGGATATAGATACAAATCTGGTAAAAATTAAACAAACACGGACCTCTCGAACAGAGGTTGGATTAGGTGTCATGGAGGAATAAGCATCCTCTGTTTAACGGCCACACCCGCCGTGAGTCCACAGTCAAATCCAAATGAAATAAGTGAGGAACGAATCCTCGTCATAATTGGTACAGACGTCTCGACGAAAAGATGAAATAAATAAACTTGTAAAGAATAGTGTTGACGATGAGTAAAGGCTTGTACCTGGAAAATTTACAGTTGACAATGTTAAGAAATATAGCTTTTTAAAACCATCAATTATACATGGTGCCTTTAGACTTGCATCTGAAATGGAAGTAAAAGTGAAGAATTTTGAACATTTATAGACACCATATGCTTTCATGCATACTTACGTCAAATTGTACAAAACAATTATGCATTTTTATCCATAAAAGTACCTGTACACAAACCTGCACATACACCGTACAAACACAGACATAAATGTACACTCAAATTAAATTCTTCCGGTTAATCAATGAGATACCTTATTTCGCATTTTTCAAGTTCCTTTTGTATTTTAAGAAATGGCTTGGTTAAAATAGATAATCGATGTGAGATTCTATAAGATCTATAAGAAGCATTTTTAAGAATTGATTTTTTAATCCCATGGAAAGAGTAAAAGGGTTGTTTGTATTTATTTTATGAGTTGTATCAATTTGATCATGGGAAATAAATTAACCATCGCTGCCAAGAAGACATTTTACAACAATTACTCATATAGTCGGCAAAATACTATGAAGCTGTGTATTGTGCAGACTTAATACTATGTCTTTCACTTGATAAAGGCCAAGAGGCCGAAAATTACTGTTTTACTGTTAAAAATATTATATTTCTATATATTTTGTGAAAATAAGGTCAGGTCCAGTGTGTTAACTATGCATATACCAAAGTAAGGTTGAATTACTCAAGTGAAAAGTGCCAAACTGGGTTTCTCAAGCAATTTTCACAAAAGATAGAGAAATTTTAAAAAATTGTAAACCTGTGTATATCTCTCCTTGTTACTGTATATAAATTTAAGTAGTAAAAAGAAAGAATTTTTTTTTTTTTTTTAAAAACCCCACAGCTTATACCCCTTTAATTACTGTATACCAATCTAAGTAGTAAAATAAAAGAATTTGTTTTTGAAGAAAAATCACAGCTTATACCCCCTTTAGTTACTTAACGTACAGTTATTCCTTCAACGTTATTTTTCTCTCTTATTAATAAGCCCATTATTTCAGCACATATGTTCAAAAGATAAGAATATAAATTAATCTCAGATATATATCTGTATAAATCTATAGGATGTCCAGGATATAGCTACAAATTTGATTAAAAATGGACAAACACCTCTGGAAATCAAATGGTGGGATAAGGTGCCATGTAGGATAGGCATCCCTTGTCGACCGGTCACACCCGCCGTGAGTCCACAGTCAAATCAAAATGAAATACGTGAGGAGACGGGATCACTTTGTAGTTGAACCTTCTTTTGATTAGTACTTTGGTATTTGTTATTTTTGATAATTTGTAATTTTTAAATATCAATATAATCAAATAAGGAATTGATAATTGCAGAAGTGATCTGTGTTGGGGTGATTGTTCTAATATAGAGAAATATGAAGGAAAAATGAGTAAATAAAAAAAGAAAAGTTTATGTTTGCTTTGTTTTTCAATTGAGTGATTGGTCAATACATTTGGCTGTGAAACAGGACGTAAAATGATCGGCTAAAGATGTTATTAGAAATGAGGAAATATTACATGTCAAAAATGATACTTATTTTCATCATTCCCCCTTGTTATCCAGAGAACAAGGCACATTTGATGAATAAACGTTGTTCCGTTTATTCGAGAACGTATATTGTTTAAGTAACATTTAGCCAATTTGACAGCAGAAGTCCGGTAGGAGTACAATGATATTTATTTCGGATTTCCAGTGTCCCAAGGGACACATTATATTACAAGTAATCCACATACACGAATGAAAGTGTATTCGATTAAACATAGCGCATTATCACAAACTGTTGAAAATATATCGTATATTCATGTTAAAATGATGTTGATTCTATGGAAAATGTCTTATTGTATGGTATGACTCATATCTATGCTAAACGAATCACGCCGTATGTTTGTATTCATATTTCATCTACAATCAGGGTGTATTTAATTGAATCAATAGATTATTCCAGCGCTAGTTCGCAAATTAAATGAATTATATGATATTTGTTCAACAACTGACAAAAGTTTTACTTCTTTATAAATCATAAACATCAAAGGCTGAAAAATAGCCAAATGCGTCAATAAAGAAACATAATTCAATAACAAAATATTTGCTGCCTAACGTCATATTTTGCAGATCGTATTGATCCCTTCTATACCAGTAAAATTCGGGAAAAAAACTTTATTCATAGCTACATAAAAGTGAATCGTTACAAACTACTTAAATTGCAAAATATTGCGCCAATCGTTCGGCGGTAAAAGTCAAACATGTTTCAGGTGAACCGTAAAATCAGCGGAGATTTGCTGATATCATAACGCGCTTATATTTCCTCATTGTGTTGTCACAGGTATCATAATGTGCTCTACTTATGATTGTTTATATTTTTTTATCTGTGACAATGTACACGCTAAGCAGTCGTAACATTTGAACAAATATAATAGCACAAGGGGCCTCTGTGGCCAAGCGGTTACAGCATTGTGCTTTCAACTATGACGTCTCTCATCTCTTTTCAGCACATGATCAATCCCCACTGGTACCTTAGCTAATTGTGTGAGATTTGCCAGTTTACATGCGGAAGGCCGGTGGTCTAATCGAGGGTACATTGTAACCTGGTTTCCCATACCATTTAAAACTTACCGCCACCATATAGCTGAAAAGTTGTTCAGTGTGGCGCAAAACAAAATTAAAACAAACAAGTAATAGCACACGTACTCAAGAAATATACCTATACACCAGATTAATTGTAAGATGGCGATATCTTGAAATATACATGTATACCATGCATACCAATCCCGATGTAATTAAGGCATTGTCTATAAATAAATGTCTAAACCAGACCCTTTTTTATGAAAGCGGTGCCTAAACATGAGATAAAGGTCCACAACCTATCATTGATTAAAGCCAACATCTAGAAATATATCTTCTGATTCCGATTCTTTAATATACTGGCTAACCAATCTCGAAAATATTGTTTGTTTTCTATTTTTTTTTCTTTTATCATCAAATTCCTATATCTTCATTTCGAATAATTTATAGGACGTATATGATAGACATGTTGTTTGTGCATATATGATACAACCGAAATATTGAAATCCATATCAGGAGGTATGATAACTATATTCCATATACTTTTAAAACGAGGTATCCAGTTTATCGTTTCCAGTATTACATAATGGAAATGTTGTCTGCAAGCGATAACGTACTGAATGTCTTGGGAAACAGGATTATGGAATTGGACCATCTCCAAGAGAAAAGGGCAAAAAGTTCGTAGATATATTAAAAATGATCATAAAAATAGGTAAGGAGAGAAAAGCTAGAAACAATCATGTATCTCAGACCATTACATGAAGGCAATGTCTAAAACTGTTTACTAGCCCTATTGTATGAAGGCAATGTCTAGGGAGACACATGTATACTAGTCCTATTGTATGAGGGTAATGTCTAGGAAGACACATGTACACTAGCCCTATTGTATGAAGGCAATGTCTAGGAAGACACATGTATACTAGCTCTATTGTACGAGGGTAATGTCTAGAAAGACACATGTATACTAGCCCTATTGTATGAAGGCAATGTCTAGGAAGACACATGTACACTAGCCCTATTGTATGAAGGCAATGTCTAGGAAGACACATGTACACTAGCCCTATTGTATGAAGGCAATGTCTAGGAAGACACATGTATACTAGTCCTATTGTATGAAGGTAATGTCTAGGAAGACACCTGTATACTAGCCCTATTGTATGAAGGCAATGTCTAGGAAGACACCTGTATACTAGCCCTATTGTATGAAGGTAATGTCTAGGAAGACACATGTATACTAGTCCTATTGTATGAGGGTAATGTTTAGGAAGACACCTGTATACTAGCCCTATTGTATGAAGGCAATGTCTAGGAAGACACATGTATACTAGTCCTATTGTATGAGGGTAATGTATAGAAAGACACATGTATACTAGCCCTATTGTATGAGGGTAATGTCTAGGGAGACACATGTATACTAGTCCTATTGTATGAGGGTAATGTCTAGGAAGACACATGTATACTAGTCCTATTGTATGAGGGTAATGTTTAGGAAGACACCTGTATACTAGCCCTATTGTATGAAGGCAATGTCTAGGAAGACACATGTAGTCCTATTGTATGAGGGTAATGTATAGAAAGACACATGTATACTAGCCCTATTGTATGAGGGTAATGTCTAGGGAGACACATGTATACTAGTCCTATTGTATGAAGGCAATATCTAGGAAGACACATGTACACTATCCCTATTGTATGAAGGCACTGTCTAGGAAGACACATGTATACTAGCCCTATTGTATGAGGGTAATGTCTAGGGAGACACATGTATACTAGTCCTATTGTATGAAGGCAATGTCTAGGAAGACACATGTACACTAGCCCTATTGTATGAAGGCAATATCTAGGAAGACACATGTATACTAGCCCTATTGTATGAGGGTAATGTCTAGGGAGACACATGTATACTAGTCCTATTGTATGAAGGCAATATCTAGGAAGACACATGTACACTAGTCCTATTGTGTGAAGGCAATGTGTAGGAAGACACCTGTACACTAGCCCTATTGTACTAGGAAGACACATGTATACTAGCCCTATTGTATGAAGGTAATGTCTAGGAAGACACATGTATACTAGCCCTATTGTATGAAGGTAATGTCTAGGAAGACACCTGTATACTAGCCCTATTGTATGAAGGCAATGTCTAGGAAGACACATGTATACTAGCCCTATTGTATGAGGGTAATGTCTAGGAAGACACATGTATACTAGCCCTATTGTATAAGGGTAATGTCTAGGAAGACACATGTATACTAGCCCTATTGTATAAGGGTAATGTCTAGGAAGCACATGCATACTAGCCCTATTGCCACATGTATACTAGTCCTATTGTATGAAGGTAATGTCTAGGAAGACACCTGTATACTAGCCCTATTGTATGAAGGCAATATCTAGGAAGACACATGTATACTAGTCCTATTGTATGAGGGTAATGTTTAGGAAGACACCTGTATACTAGCCCTATTGTATGAAGGCAATGTCTAGGAAGACACATGTATACTAGTCCTATTGTATGAGGGTAATGTATAGAAAGACACATGTATACTAGCCCTATTGTATGAGGGTAATGTCTAGGGAGACACATGTATACTAGTCCTATTGTATGAAGGCAATATCTAGGAAGACACATGTACACTAGTCCTATTGTGTGAAGGCAATGTGTAGGAAGACACCTGTACACTAGCCCTATTGTATGAAGGTAATGTCTAGGAAGACACATGTATACTAGCCCTATTGTATGAAGGTAATGTCTAGGAAGACACATGTATACTAGCCCTATTGTATGAAGGTAATGTCTAGGAAGACACCTGTATACTAGCCCTATTGTATGAAGGCAATGTCTAGGAAGACACATGTATACTAGCCCTATTGTATGAGGGTAATGTCTAGGAAGACACATGTATACTAGCCCTATTGTATAAGGGTAATGTCTAGGAAGACACATGTATACTAGCCCTATTGTATAAGGGTAATGTCTAGGAAGCCACATGTATACTAGCCCTATTGTATGAGGGTAATGTCTAGGAAGACACATGTATACTAGCCCTATTGTATGAGGGTAATATCTAGGAAGACACATGTACACTAGCCCTATTGTATGAAGGTAATGTCTAGGAAGACACATGTATACTAGCCCTATTGTATGAAGGTAATGTCTAGGATCACACATGTATTAGCCCTAAGTATGAAGGTAATGTCTAGGAAAAACACCTGTAACTAGCCCTATTGTATGAAGGCAATGTCTAGGAAGACACATGTATACTAGCCCTATTGTATGAGGGTAATGTCTAGGAAGACACATGTATACTAGCACACAAGGGTAATGTCTAGGAAGACACATGTATACTAGCCCTATTGTATAAGGGTAATGTCTAGGAAGCCACATGTATACTAGCCCTATTGTATGAGGGTAATGTCTAGGAAGACACATGTATACTAGCCCTATTGTATGAGGGTAATGTCTAGGAAGCCACATGTATACTAGTCCTATTGTATGAGGGTAATGTCTAGGAAGACACATGTAATGCCCTATTGTATGAGGGTAATGTCTAGGAAGACACATGTATACTAGCCCTATTGTATGAGGGTAATGTCTACAAATACCCAAATATAGCAGACCATAAGGTGGTGTAAAGTAATATATAAAAATATCAGATCAATTTTACTAAGGCAGTGTCTAGAAAAACACAACCACACACACGCACACACACACGCACACACACATACACACACACACACACTATTGTATGGAATGTATAGAAATACACATGTAACATTCCAGTCCTACTGCTTAAAGGTTATGTGAAGCCATATATATATATATATATATATATATATATATATATATATATATATATATATATATATATATATATATATATATATATATATATATATATACCAGACCTATTGTATGAAAGGAATGTCTCTTTTGTTATGATAAGTAACTTCTTAGTTTCATATGAATTTGTGTTTTAATTTTGAAAACAACTATAATGCTGCTTTTATTACATTTTGTCACGGCAGAGAATCTAACCATGCTTGACAGAATTAGAACATTTGTACGTGTAGTGTTCAGCTTAATATTCTAAATGGGTGGAATTATTCAATGTTAAAAATTTATTTACGATTTTACGAAAAACCATTACTTTTTTGTTATTGAAATCAATTATTATGACAAAACACAATTAGAGTTACATGTTCATTTAATTGCGAAATTTTATATGATTATTGACTTAACTATCAGACTAGCAATTGATGTTCTTTCCTATATATCATCAGACACTAGAATTACAAAAAAGGCCTTGCATTAAGATCGGGAAAGTGTGTTTAAATTTTTTCTTTTGAAATTTGCAACGGTTTAAGACATTTTATCGCTTTGTTTTTTATGTTTCAGATTTTGAATTTACTTAGTTTTTTTAGTAAAATAAAGAGAAAGTTGCCTTGCTTGAAACTTCGATTTACCATCGTTTAAGTGAATCAAATTGATTGTCCAAACTTAGAAGATATACAAGCTATCGGGCTTTGAAATTTAAAGATGTTTCGCGATCAAGATCTTAAACACCTGATTTCACGTTCTTATTTCCAGCAATGTTTGCCCAACGCTTCCTCTTAGGTGTTTTGCTTGACAATGGTATTATTGTAAAAGTCCAGAAAGCTAAGTTGTTTTCGTGCTTTGTCAATTTTTCAAAATATTGATTATTGAATTTGATGAAATTGATATATTTAAGTGAAACTTCTTTGAAGTTGCTATTATAAGTAATTCAATATATTTTGTTACTTGTCTCTATTTTTGTAAATAAAAAAATGACGAGACTTTCGAGACATATATTAAAATGACATGTATTTGACACTGCGATATCGAAAATCGCGTGTAATGTCAACGTTCCGCAATTTACACGGTCGGTATAATTACCTTGCTTGCGATTGCTGTGTTTCATTAAATGAAATGTTGAGTAACCTGTTCGATAGCGGTTGTTGATATGTCTGTACCAATTGTGACGAGGATTTGTTCCTGACTTATTTCACTTGCATTTGAATGGGCTAATTGCGGGTGTGTCCGTCAACAAGGGATGCTTACTCCTCAACGACACCTGATCCCACTTCTAGATTTCTAAAGCTCCGTGTTGGTATAATATTCTCAAGATTTGTAAATATATTCTAGTTATAAGATTTATATCTGGTATATAGGATTTATTCTTTTGTATCTGTTTTATATCAAATCGACTGCATGATTTAAATTGTGTTCTTCAAGATAATTTTAAACATGATATATTTCTGTAATATGATTATTTCTATCAACTGATATCATTGATTGCATCGTTATCAAAATTGTATCACAAATAAAAACGCACAGACAGAAAGTAAAAAGTTATAGTGTTTCAGATGCGTTAATGGTTCTTTGTATACAGTCCATATTAAATATTAAAATTGAAGACTTTATTCATAATAAGTTATTCATATTATTTTAATGTACTTTATTGTGATCAATTCGGCATTCCGATGGGTACCAATTGTGCCCTTCTCCTGGCTGACATCTTTTTGTAGTCATACGAAGCGGAATTTATACAGTTTCTGCTCTCCATAGGAAAAACACAGTCAGATCTCGGTTCAGTTTTACTTATAGATTCATAGACGACCCCCTGTCTATAAATAATCATGAATTTCAGAATTACCTCTGACAGATGTATCCTGTTGAGCTTGAGTTCAATGATACGAAGGAGAGCAACCCATCTGCCTCTTACCTGTCGGTTGGGTAAGGCGGTATATTTCACACCCCTTTTTCAATTTCCATATCACGAAAATCCGGTTCCTGAGTAGTAATATCTTGTCTTCTCCTACCTGTGGCGTTTTCATTTCTCAACTTATACGTTATGCCAGGGCATGCTCATCTTATGAATGTTTTATTCTGAGAACCAAACGACTCGCCAATAAATTACTCACATAGGGATACGTTGTTGTTGAATGCTTGAAATTGTTACTAAGGAAGTTTTAAGTCGATGCGGGGATTTTGTTAAACAATGTGAAACTCTGAAGCATCACATATAAAGTGACTTCCTGTCACTTATCAGATCTGGAGATGACTGATGAACTTTTCACCCTTTTTTTATCCTTTCGCCGAACCCGAAAGGACTCCGTACAACATTTGCGATGGGTGTGGCATGCTAAAAGGGGACGCTAACTTCTTCCGGACACCTGGTTCCATCCAGTTTAGGATTAGCAATTGTTTATAGTGTTTAGACCGTTCTTATTTCTAATTTATTCACTGTCTGATAATATGAAAGAAAATCTTGAACTTACGTTAAATCGTTCATCGTTATGAGACGGATGTAAGAACAAATTTAGATTATTTCCTGGCCTTGTATGATAGAAGTTGTATACGTTTTATTTCGAATCTCTATGTAAATTTCAAATTCGAGCTCAACTGGTGAAGTTTTACTGGGAGTAACAATCGTTTTGAACATTTGATATAACCAATGTTTTGATAAAACTATAATTTTAGTATTTTGTTGAAAATATTTAAAAACCACTTGGTCGTTGCCACTGCTGGTAGACCTTTTACCCGGTATTTCGGTACCAGCTGGTTATTTTATATTCTAAACTATTATTTCGAATAAATGGATAGCATTGCTAAACTTCTAAACTTCTGAAAAGCTAAGATTTGTTACAGTGATTACTCTTAGACAGACTCAGGGATACATTAAGATTATTTTTTAGCCTTATGTGATACCAAATTTTTTTCGGGACTCTCATCGTTTTTAAATTCGAGCTCAACTGATGAAGTCTTATTGACAGAACCTATAGTCTTGATTATTTGGTTTGGCCTTTTGCATAACTTTGGCATAATGTAAATAATATTTACTGTTGTTTCCATGTTGTTAGCTTGACGATACCAACCTATGCTTGAACCCTTTCTCGTTTTATGTTGCATTGATTAAATGGATCTAATTGATGTGCGTTTTATTTCTGATGACACGCAAACTAATTATATGTCATGTTGTTTTCTGACAGCTCGGGAAAAACAATTCTTCACTTTATAGCATTTCGTTGACATTAAATTGAATTAGTAGGGTGTAAGGTATATATGTCAATGTTTTTGCTTGTTCCATTGATTCATTGCACCACTGCATATGAATTCTATTTTGTATTGCTTTCATATTGAATTATTATTATTATTATTATTATTATTATTATTATTATTATTATTATTATTATTATTATTATTATATGTTAGATGTAGATGTTTATGAAGGAAGGATAATGCTGCACGACAAATTATTATTTTTTAAGAGTTTTTGCTTCAACGATACTAACATCTTGTTTCTAGATATATATCCAATTTGTAGCTTTATTCTACAAGTACTGACTCGTTGTCACTGCATTATGGACCGAATGAGTACCGGAGGTTATACATAAACATGGTACCTGGTATTTCGATACCAGTTGATAATCTTATGCTAAAGTAATATTTCGAATGAATAGCTCCATTAAATTGTAAACTCCACTACAACTAAGATAGTCATTTTACAATGTTTACTCTAAGACGGATTTCGGAATACACTTTAGTTATTTTTTAGTCTTGTATGATACACTTTTTGTCTCGGAACTCTACATTTGTTTCAAATTCGAGTTCAAGTGATGCAGTCAAATTGACAGAAGCGATCGTCTTAAGCATCACTTTGGCCTCTCTTTTTACAATCCTGTAACCTTGGTATAATATGTATAATATTTGTCAGAGACTCACCATATCTGATGCAGATATACATCTTAAAGTAGGTAGTTGTAGTGACTTTGTCAATTTATATCGTTGTAATATGTCCGAGGAATATCAATTTTGTTAAATTATCATCATCATCATCATCATCATCATTTCTTTAATTCTAAGATTCTCTGTCTATAATGGACAGAATAGTACTTTTGATTTTTAAAGTAAAGAGCGTTTTTCAAAGTTTTTACATCTAAATCCAGATAAACAGTATGTGTTGTAGTCCTTTACACGACAGAGTTAATTTTATTAAAAACCGTTTTTAAAATCTTTCTTCTGACCGTCTGGTATCAGCCCGTTTGGGATTCACAATTGTTCTTCATGTTGAGAACGATGTTATATTGGTCTTTTCACAAAACGTGTCCTTCACATTGAACTTGATAGGACGAGTGTGGCATGCTGGTAGGGGATGCTGACTCCTTTCGGACACCTGGTCCTATACCGTTTGGGTTTCGCAATTGTTCCTTATGTTGATACCGTCTGTATATCTGATTTGTCGTGTTCTAATTGACTTTGAGTTTCATTATCCATTGGTACTTCTATATTTTCACTTTCAATACCTCTTTACCTAACTAGTAAAATATTTACCTAAATTGTTATACCGAAATGGTTAAAACTCTTAGATATTTTATGAAGAGTACCATCAGGTTTGTATTACCTTTTTCTTTCCAAATATCCCAGAAAGTGAATCATTCATTGGTTGTTCTAGTTTACGAGAACATTTTTCTATCAGTTTTGTTGTCATAAATCATTGCAACTGTTTAAAGCATTTGACCAGTAAAATAAATGTTCTATTGATTTCCTTTCTAAAATACAAATATGCAGTCTGCATGGGTATCTATTTCGCATTTTTCAAAATGTGATTTTTATTTCTCCAGATTTTGTTAAAAATTCCGTTCTAGTATGTCCATTTCAAGTGGTTAAATAAATTGTTTTGCATAATTTGGCATTTTGACTCCGACTCATTTGGTATGATAACTTGTCTCACAAAACAATAGATGTCAACCTTGCTTCATTCTTTTCCTGACAGATTTAATTTGGGAAATTTACGATTTAAAGATAAATTTATCAAAAGGAGTAGGCACAAGTTCTAATAACTTGCTAGTCCTTTTCAGATAATTATATATATATATATATATATATATATATATATATATATATATATATATATATATATATATATATATATATATATATATATATATATATAATTGAAATAACTTATGATGTACCAATGGATAATCGAAACTCAAAGTTCATTAGGACAATTATGATATACAAATGGTCACAAACGAAGAACAATTGCGAATTTCAAACGGGATGGGACCAGATGTCCGGAAGGAGTAAGCGTCAACTGTTATACTGCAGGTAATGAAAAAAAACCAAATAATCTGACGTAAATTAAAAGAATATAGAAAAAAAAAGAAAAAAGTGGAAGTGGAAAGGATGGGATAATCTTGTGAAGATGGTTGTCCCGAGTTTGATTTGAAACTTTTGGATTATAAATGATTGAACGGTAGTACACTTTGGAAATTTGTCTGATATGGACGATCCGGATCTCCCCATAGAAGATATTTATATATATATATATATATATATATATATATATATATATATATATATATATATATATATATATATATATATATATATATATATATATATATATATATATATAATATATAACAAAACCCAAAGCACGAAGTTTTTATTGGTATATAAGACCTTATACAACAAAAACAGTCCGTTCGTTTAAGCTATCCGTCGGCATTGGATGCTTACTTGTTTTTGACACTTAATCCAAAGAAAGTCCATATTTGTCTTATGTTTGTAATGTTTGTTTATAATCTGCTTCTATATTTAGAAAGTATCAATTGGGACGTGGATTTATTTCTAACACATTTCATTGAATTTGACTTTTGACTCATGGAGGGTATGAGGCGTCAACATTAGATGCTTACTTCTTCGTGCATCCTTATCCCACATCTGGATTTCTAGAGGTTCGCGTGTGTCCAATGTTCCCCAGATTTGTATATATAACCTGATCTATACTTTGGTATCTGTTATCATGAGAGAGAGAGAGAGAGAGAGAGAGAGAGAGAGAGAGAGAGAGAGAGAGAGAGAGAGAGAGAGAGAGAGAGAGAGAGAGAGAGAGAGAGAGAGAGAGAGAGAGAGAGAGAGAGAGAGAGAGAGAGAGAGAGATAGAGAGAGAGAGAGAGAGAGAGAGAGAGAGAGAGAGAGAGATGTAATGTTCTCTGAAGTTTCTGAAGTGACGTATGTTCAGGACCAGTTTTGATATTTTACATTATATATCAGCCTGTACTTAAAATGACGGGATAGAAACAGATGTAATTCTAGCTATGTTAGCTATCAACACGCTGTATAATCATCTCTCTTTTAAAGTGAGTTTCAAATTTGGAACTCCAGTACATCAAATATTCAGTTACAGACTCCTGCTGATCACAGAGAACACATTGAATACATTGATTTGAATATTAAATGTAGTTGTAAACAAATCACGGATTGACTGTCTTACATAAAATATAAATCAAAAGATCAAATAACTAGGTTTAATTGGTTCAATTCTTTGTACCCGACAAACAGTCAAACATGGAAGTAAATAATTAAAATGTATTGTTACACAATGTCAATAACAATAATAATGTTAAAGTGTAACATCTTAAGATGTTTGCATTTAGAAACTATTTTATCATTTCGAGTTTCTTTCATATTTGCGAATATCTTATCGTCAAAGAGTCGCCCCGGTAACTATACTTTGATGATCACACCAATCAGCGAGTACAATGTAAACTGTTTTAACTTCTATGGATGGCAATGTGACATTTCTACAGTCCCATATCAAGCTTCTTGTAATATATTATTGTCATGACTTTTAATTAATCTTCCTTTTACTAACTTACGCCAATTGTTATCTTAAAAGTATTTAATGTTAATTCATGCGGGTAAATCTCCTTCTATGGTTTTATGTCATTAACATTTGCTATGAAATTTTGGTATATTGGCTATATCAAATCTATTTTGAATGATATTAAATTACAGATTACAAAAATGTGAATGAAAAAATGTCGAAAAGATAAAAATGGAGAAATTTCCAGAAATCAATCACTACTTTACCGATTTCCTCCTAGTTCCTGAAGCATGTGTTGTGTAAAGATATTGGGGCACAGTTTTCTTGTGGTACAGTGATAGGCACACCTGCTTTTTACAAAAGCGACCGGACTTGGTCCTCGAATGACGGAAGGAATACTGTAGAATAACAGGGAATATGCTTGCTCGGTATTCCGTTTTTCTCATACAGGTAAGCATCCCCATCACGCCAACAGCAATAACAACAAGAGACATTTATATAATTAGGTCATAAGTTGTAAATGTTTATTTGTATTTTAAAATAAATTGATTTTATTTATTTTGATTATGATTGAATTCTTTAAATTAATGTAGTTTCTTTTCAGGGGCACATCCGGCTAATAATTCCAAATAATTGATTAAAGATACATTAAACGCACCCATACCCATTGCAACTTGTCATTTTGTTGATAGTTTTGGAAAGGTGTAATATATATAACAACTTTAAAAGGGAAGGACCTTTATCTGGAGACTTCCATGGCCGAGCGATTAGTCCATCTTCAACTACATCATTTCTTACTAAGCACGGATTCTAGTCACGCTAGGGTTTAGACTGAGTATTTAACGAAGATTTCCAGTTTAGTTGTGGAAGACACATGCACTTTTAGTCTGACAGAAAACGATAGGTTTAGCTATGCGTGTAGATTTATCATTTGGCCTTGTATGATACCATTTTACCTATAGAAAATCTGTTTAAAGTTGACCTCAATTGATGAAGTCTAATTGACAGAAACGGTCGTCTTGAGCATTATAATTTTGGTATATATGTATTCATATATATAACTACTAGGTCGTTGCCACTGCTGATGGACCGTTTGAGTTCCCGGGGGTATACATACACATTCGGTACTTGCTGATAATCTTATACTAAAGTAATATTTCTCACCGGTAATACAATTAAAATTCTAAATTCTTCAAAAGATATTTTACAGTGGTTGTTCTTAGAAGGATTTTGCTATTTAGACTAGTTATTTGGTCTAGTATGATACCACTTTCTCTTTAGAAAATAAGTATCTGTTTATGAATTGACAGAAACGACCGCCTTGAGCATTATAATTTTTATATTATGTTTATAATTTTAACATTCTTGCTAAACATTGCCCACCGCTGTATAGCCTTAATGTTGAGTACTGTGTAAGAAACCCAACATGCATTTCAATTATGTTTAAGAAATACATGTAGTTCAATTTTAATAAAAGTTGCATATTTTAGTGCATATCAGCAAAATCATCCAAATGCACTCAATATGTTTATTAATTTTTATTGTATAATACATATGTCATCAAGACCAGTCAGTGAAAACAAATAATTATTTTGTTTTGCCATTGCTTACTTTGTAAAAGGTTATAAAAATGTGAATATAATAACAGAAACTGTAATACGCAACTACAGGCATAGTTTTAATGGTACTCATTTCTATGCCCCGCTTAAACAATAGCCCTTATCATTGATTATTGCAGTGTAATACAACGTTTATTAGTAGTGCTTACAAGAATTCATCTCAGCAGCAATTCAGGCAATAGTCTAAAATTGCTTTTTGACACACTAAGGCAATTTGTATTCCTGGATATACATTCATTTATTTATATGCTACGTAATACTCCGACGTTTTCTTATTAATCTACCTTGTGCTGATTGCTCTGGGAAAGTTAAACTTTGGAGAAAAATGTGTGTGAAATCTCACACATTGAATATGTGCTAATTGACTAAAACGAAAATATTCCAATTTGCTGACTTAACGAAAGCATTACTGCCTTTCAAAATGTTTTGTAGTGAGCCGACATGTTGACAATATTCTTCAAACTATGCTTCTTATTAGATTAAATAATTTGATTTATGCCTTGCTGCACTTTAATTTCACTTTTGAGCCGGCAGCAGGTACAACAATGTCGTATCGTAATAGCAATAAACAGTGAATGAGGTACACGTTGTGTCGATGATGACGTCTTATCCGCCACATGTTGCTAGATGTAATAATTCCGTATGCTAATATAACCCTATTAAAAACGTGATATTTACGTCCAACTGACATTCTCTCATTTATGGTAGCAGGTTGTATGTTTGCGACAGACTAATCTAAATGCCCAGCCGGAGTTCAATATGTTTTGTTTTCCGGTGTGACACTTTGATCTATCAGACGATTGATATATTGTCTGTCCTTATCTTGGACAAATCATTCTTCGTTCAGTATACACAAAAGACAATCTTATAAGATGTAATCAATATAGATGGGATACCACAACTTTCGACCTATGTAAATGGATACTTTAAATTCGATCCCTCCAATAACCATCAAGGTCATCTTGCTGCAAAACGGATAATATATGAGTAATAATACAATTTAGGATTTCTCCAAAGGAATTTTGGTGGTATTGTGATGGGGGTTAAAAACCCATGGGGCTTTCATCTCTAAAATAAATATCTTTGCAGGTATCAACAGGTATATTAACCCCTTTCGGTATATTTGTTATTAGTCATGGATGCCACATTCTGTCACAAAAAAACCTGAAGCTCTACTATAACCATTAGCTAAAAGTCCAGAACTCTGTCGTGTCATTCATTCCATCACTATCAATCAATCATAAACAAATTGTTGGAATATTATTGTTTTCTTAAAACACACTCCATGCATATTAAATTAAGTAGCCACTTCTCCTTCAAAAGACGATTGGTGTGAGAGGAAGCAGTCATCCAGTTTTCCCGGATTATACATGAAAACTAATTAGACATATGTGGAGTGGTAAATATTTCACTTTTTAAAAATTCGCCAATATATTGACATAAATCCATAAAACATGTAAATATTTATGATAATTTACCTACCCATCTATCTATCCATTCACCCATCCACCAACCTACCAATCCATTCATCCATTCACCATCCGTCCATCCATTCATTCATACACCCATCCATCCACTCATTTATCTGTCCATCCATCCACACACCCACCCATCCATCCATCCATCCATGCATAGATACAAACATAAATACATGCATACATACATACATACATACATACATACATACATACATACATACATACATACATACATACATACATACATACATACATACATACGCACGCACCTCAAAGTTCCAATTCTCAAAATGTATAACCTTGACATACAGATTGATTTCCTTTCAGATATATATTTTACAGTACATTGCACTCAATTCTTTACAAGAGGCAATACAGCAATTTCAAATGAAATAAGTAAAAATTGATATCTGCATGGGAATGAAGTGACAATACACTTACATTTATATCAATTCTATTGCGGTGAAAAGTACATCGGAAAAACAAATTTTCTATTACCAAAATGGAAGAACAAATCTTGACAGCAGCAAATCATAGTGTAGTAACCAAGCGCTTAAATGACTTCGATCCAATAAGTAGATAATCAAGAGTTCCATCCACGATCTGCTACTTATTATTTTGATAAAACTGGTAGCTCATTGTGTTCAAAGCGTAAGAGTTGACATGGGATGCCATGTTGAAGCAATAATATCTTTCTATTACCATAATGGAGGCATTAGCCATAATCTATTTGTTTAATGACCGAGGACTCAGGTGCTCTTTTACTGATCAATGAATCAACAAGTCAGCGAATTGTTCATCGTCCGTCCGTTTATTTATGTACTTAACCAGCTTTCAGAATATTTTTTGCCTACTGTCACGTTAGATTATCGATAATATCTTCCATCCGGTTTACGATGCTTGATCTGTTCTGTATCACCGAGTTTATAACTCACTCGAAACAAATTCACTTATTCGGCACGTTTATAGGCAATTAATAGACGGTGTGTAGCTGTGTTGGTCAATTTCCAGATGTAATTGATTCGTGTTTTTACGCCAACAGAATTAAACACTTCACACAGAGAGCGAGACTACAGCGTAAATACAACGTCCGACAATCTATCTGTAAGACAATTACATGGTCTTGTTAAATGTGAAATAAATAATTAGATAATTGTTTTATTCACTGTAATGATTAAAATAAATAAAAGGCAACTTCTAACCAGACTCCAAAGCGTTTCTTCTACACTACAATATTTCTTACAGGTGCTCTTTCACAGGGAGGAAGTCAAAACCTTATTTTTGCGTAAGTGTATGGCTTGGTAAGTTGAACACTTACAACAGATAAATCAAGAGTCTTTAATTTGTAAATGTAGACCCAGCTACCTGTTTGGAGTTTGACGTATTGGACCCACTAGAACACAATCAGAGATCTAGCTAGTCATAAAATGATTGTTACGATTTTTTCAAATAATCAGTTAGCAATGTAACAAATGTCGCCAATGTTCCATGGAAATCCATCGAGTTTCGTTAAACGGTCAAGTGCGGTGAAAAGGTAAAGCTCTGTGAAAAGGTCATCAGTCAGTTCAAGACCTGATTGATGAAAATGAGTCGCTATATATGGTCGGACTCCAGTACTATGTAACATTCTTAAGAGGGGGCTCTCAATATATTCCAATATTGCGCACATACTTTTCTATATTACAGTGCGTTTTCCATTTGTATTTATGAGCTGCTCAGTTCAGCCTGTGGTCTCTTCCCGGGTACATTGTAACCGGGTTCTCTCCCTCACCATTAAAAACTGGCAGCCACCAACTAAAACATTGTTGAGTGTGGCGTAAAATAACATTCAAAATTTAAAATTTATATTCAGAACAAACTATGTAGACTTTATATAAAACAAAACATAATTGTACACGCATGTTAAATAAAACCCCTACTATCACTGTCTACAAATATATAATTATATTAAGGATATACACAATATGTTGGCAAAGCCAATCGTGCTCGTTGTAACAAGTGATAGAAATTAAGAGTATTCTATAAGGTAAAACCTTTTTATGTTGCATATTCAGCCAATCAGATTTAAGAACAAGGTGAAATTAAACTATCCTCTGCCAAAGTTGTAACAGTACTGCCTACGCAACATAATTACTATCGAAGTATGCAAACATACATCATTTGAATTGTCCTTTTCCCTGATTGTGTTGACATCTTGTTAAACGAGACAAGATTATATATTCTGTCTCGCTTGTTTGATTGCTTTACATTCCTTATTTAGAATATATAGCTAGCTTTATTACCTTTGTTTATCATTATTAAGTTCATCATTATCAACTACACACCACACTAGTAATAAACAATAAAATTATGCACTGAATTAAACATATGGAATTGGCACAATGTAAATGTCATTATTTTCGAGCTCTAACACGTATTTCCGGTACGTGTTTATCTTCCCATGAACTGACCTGTAATACTATATGTATGTAAAATTAATTTGTAAATGTCGTCTTTATTAGATTATGTTTAGATTTGACTTTTACAACCGTTTCTGAAAATAAATGAATGAACAAGATGACTATCATATGAAAAAACGAAATACTGAGGAATCAGAAAATTTCGTTGTTTTTAGTATGAAAAAAAATCATTGTCATAACATGTCGTTGAAATAAAAAAAACCTGTTGGTAAAGGAACATAAATTTTTCGAAATTGCTATTTGACCTGTATATCAAAAGTACCCAACTTTTTCTCTTTCGCTTTATATTGCTATCAATGATAACATTTTCATAATATACGATACAATAAACCTACCAACAGCAGTTATTAAGATGTAACAGCTGATAAGGTTAGTATTTATTTATCACAACATATATGGATATCACTAGGTCAATGTCCAAATGATTCTATATTCAATACGGAAATTCAAATGACAGACTGATGAGTTACGTGTATAATTGTAATGGTTCTTGCTTACACACATTTATCTTTCGGAGGTCATAACATAGAACATTGTTGTATGTAAGATTCCTTATCCTTATCTAGGATATGTAATTAAAGCATGAAATAATTTTAAAAATAAAATGTTAGATTTTATGCATTGGATGATATTTTGAAAAAGATGAAAGTAACTGTGGAAATAAATAAATTATCAATTAAGAGTATTAACTGTTCGGAGTTTTTGTTTTCGCAAACAGTAAAACCATCCCCTAAGAAAATTCTTGTATTATTGAAATGAATGAAGATGTGGGTTGGGTTTTACAAACTGTTGGGTAATTTTGACTACATGATAGAAAAAAGGAAAAAAATTATAGAAAAATTATAAAATTGAACATAATACCAATACAAAAAGATATTAACGCAGCTGTGCTCACATAAACTAGATAGAAAACAAATGTTACACCATTAACATTTACAAATATACAAATATTACAGGTATGAATATCAAATACAGTTTAATTGCGAAACATTAATATGATCAAAGTAAATACACAAAATGTACTACTATTTTGTATTAAATAAATGTCATCTCATAAAAAAGAACAAGTCTCATCAGAGTACCAGAGACTCATAAGTCGTTCTGTTGAATGAGACTTAAAATCGTCGCACTGTGGCACGGCAATCTAATTAAAATCCGATCTCTTATCGCTCCCGTTTTCTTATATGTCGAGTGGGAGATATAACAAATACTGGCTAGGAGTCACATGTGAATGACCTTTTGTAGGTGTGTACTCTTCCACCAATGAAAATACTATTTCGGCGATCGTTAAAGTTTATCGAATGGTAAAAAGATGTAACTCGATTTTATCCTAAAAGAAATCGTAATTCCGCACAATTCGTTTGGTGAATCGATTTTATACATGGATATAAAGATCACAGACACCAAAATATTAATCTTCAGAGAGACAAATATACAAATCTGATGAACATTTGACAAAAACGTGGAAATCCGAAAGTGAATCAGGTGTCATGGAGGAGTAAGTACCCCCTGTTAACAGGTCACACTCCCCGCTAATTTATAGTAATTCTATACTTCTGCATGACATTGGTCAAGCAGGACACACCTATAAGATCACTCACATGTGAACCCTAGATCGGTTTTTCAATTGGTGTCGCAGTAGATGTGGCACGTTAAAAAACCTCAACGTTTTAGCACCAGTCTATAGAACCGATTAAAACTTGCTGTGCATTATTTATCGTCTTGGGCATTATAACTTGGTATGTTTTTTTATATTTTAGTGAGTTTTTTTTTTTTTGTATTTTAATTTTTTTTATTATTATTTTTAACTATTATTTTTCAGATAATTTTGTTTTTTTTTTTTTGTTTTGGTTATAGGGGTTATTGTTTAGTTTTTTTTATGTATTTTTTTGTTTTTATGTTTGGTTTGTTTTTTTTTTATTTTGTTTTTGGTGGGGGTTGGGGGTGTATTTTGTAGTTATATGTTGATGTTTGTTTTTTTGGTAGTTTTATTATTTAGTTATATTTTTTGTTTTTTTTTATATTGGTTTTATAATAGTAATATTTTTATTTGTATGTTGTTTGTTATTTTTAAGTTTTTTTTTATTATTTTTTTGTTTTTTTTTAAAAATTTTTTTTTTGGTTTGTTAATTAGATTTGGTTTTTAATTTGTATAATTTTTTGATTTTTTTTTGTTTTGTTTGGTGATGTTTATTATATTTTTTTTTTTTTTTTTTATGATGTTATTTGTATATTGTTTGTGGGTTTTGGGTGGTTTTTTTTATTTATTTTTATAGGTTTGTGTGGGGTGGGATGGGTGTTTTTTTTGATGTTTTTTTGTGGTTTTTTTTTATTTAGTTTGATTGTTTTTGTTTAAAATTTTTATTTGTGTTTTTTGTGTTTTTTTTATTTTTGTTTGTTGTTTTTGATGTATTAATTTATATTTGTTATTGATTTTTTTTGTTTTTTTTTTATTTTTTATAATTTTTTTATTTTTTGTGTTTTTTGTTTTTATGTTTTTGGTGGGTTGTAGTTATTTTTGTTTTTAATTATATTTAGTTGTGTGTTTTTTTTTTTTTTTATTTATTTATTTTTTTTTTTTTGTAGTTTTTTATTTTTGTGTTTTTTGGTTGTTTTTTATTATTTTATTTATTTATTTTATTGTTGTTTATTATTATGTTTATTTGTTTTTTATTTTTAGTTTTTTATTTTTTGTTTATTTATTTTATTTAACTTTGGTATTATGTTTTTTGTTATTTTAATATTTTTATTTTTTTTACATTTTTTTTTATTTTGTTTTTTTTTTTTTTTATTAATTTTTAGTTATTAAAGTTTTGTTTGTTTGTATTTTTTTGTTGTTATTTTTTAGTGTGTAGTGTTTGTTATTGATTGTATTTTGATTTTTTTATTTTGTTTTATTAGTTTGTTTATTTTGTTTTGTGGTAAGATTTGTTGGTTTTTTAATGTTTATGTTTTTTTTTTGTGTTTTTGTTTTTTGTATTTTTATGAGTTTATTGAGTTGTGTTTATTTTTTTTTTTTTTTAGGTATTTTTTTTTGTTTTTTTTTTTTATTTTTTTGTTTTTTGGTGTTTATTTTGTTATTTTTTTTTTATTTAGTGGTTATTTTGTTTTATTGTTGTGTATGTTTGTTTGTTATTTGTTTTTTTTTTTATTTTGTTTGTTTTATTTTATTTTTTAGTTGATTTTGGATTGTTCTTATTGGTGTTTTTTTTTTTTTATTTTTTAGTTTTTTTTTATATTTTTTTTTAAGTTGTTTATTTGTTTTTTTGTTTTTGTTTATTGTTTTGTTTAGTTTTATTTTTATTTTTTTTTTTTTTTTGTTTTTTTTTATTTTTGTTTTTGTATTTTTTTTTGTGATTTTTTTTTTTTTTTGTGGTTTATTTATTTTTTTTATTTATTTTTTTTTTTTTTTTATATTTTTTTTTTTTTTATTTGATTTTTTTTATAGTTTTTATTTTTAATTTATTATTTTTTTTTATTATTTTATATGTTTTATTTAAGTTTTTATTTTAATGTTTTTTTTATTTTGATTTTTGTTTTAAAATGATTATATTTTATTTAGTTTAATTTTTATTTTTTTTATGTTTTTTTTTTTTTTTTTATTTTAAGTTTTATTTTATATTTGTAATTTTTGTTTTTTATTTTTTTTTTTTTATTTATTTTTTAGGTTTATAATTTTTGTTTTTATTATTATTTTTTTATTTGTGTTTTATTTTTAATTTTGTATGGGTTTTTTTGTGTTTTTATTTGTTAGTGTTAGATTTTGTTGTAAGATTTGTTTGATTTGTGTATATATTGTGAGTTTGTTTTGATTATAATTTATATGATATGGTTTTTATTGTGTTTATTAATATATTTGTTGTATGGGTGGTGGTTTGTTGTATTTTTGAATTTTTTAGTAATTAATTTTTTTTTGTTTATTGTTATTTTTTAATTTATTTTATTTATAATTTATGGGGGTTTTTTTTGTTTTTGTATATATTTTTATTTTTTGGAAGTTTTTTTTTTGTATAATGTTTTTTTTTGTATTTGTTGTTTATTTGATTTATAGAATTTTTATTTAGATAGTTTATTTTTTTTGTATATTTTTTTTATTTTATTGTAATTTTTGTTTTTTTTTTATGTATATTTGATGTAATGAAGTCTTTTTATTTTTATTTTTGTTGATTTAATGTATATTTTTTAATTATTTTATGGTTTTTAGTTTGGTTATTTTTTATTGTTTATTAATTTTTTTTGTTTAATTTTGTTGTATTGATGATTTTTTTTTTGTTTTTTTTATTTGTTTTTTTTTTTTTGGTTTTTGTAATATGTTGTGGATTATGTTTTTTTTAATTATTTTTTTTTTTTTATTTTTATTTTGGTATTACATTTTATTTTTGTAAATAGATATTTTTTTATTTTTTTTTTATTTTATTAATTGTTTGGTTTGTTATGTTTAGGAGTTTTTTTTTTTTTTTTGTTGTTTTATTTTTTTTTTTTTTTTTTTTTTTGTTTTTAGTATTTTGGTTTGTGTGTATTGTATTATTAGTATTTATTATTTTTTTGTTTTTTTTTGGTTATGGTTGTATAGTGATTTTAATTGTTGATTTTTTTTTTAATTTATTTTTTGTTGTTTATTGTTTGTGGTTGTTTTTTATTTGTGATTTTTTTATTTTTTGTTTTTGTTTGATTGTTGTGTTTGTAATTGGATTTTGGTAAGTGTTTATTTTGGTTTTTTTTGTTTGATATGTTTTTTTTTTATTTTGTTGTTTTTGTTGTGTTATTTAGTTTTATTGTTTTGTTAGGTATTTATTTTTTTATTTATTTATTGTTTGTTTGATTTTTTATATTGATTGTATTTTTATTTTTTTGTAGATGTTATTTGATTTTTGATTTTGTTTAGTATTATGTTTAATTATAACTCTTTAGTATATTTTGGTAATTATTATTTTTTTTTTTAATTTTTAGTTTTTTATTTGATGGTTGTTTTTATGGTTTTGTTTTTTTTGTTTTTTGGTGTTTTTAGGGTGATATTGGGGTAGTTTTGTTGTATATTGTTTAATTATGTGTTTGAAGAGTTTTTTTTGTTTTGTTTTTTATTTTTGTTTTGTATTTTATTTTGGGTGTGTTTGTGTTGTGTGTTTTATATTTTTTTTTTTTTTTTTTTTATTTTTATTTTTTTTTTTGTTTTATGTTTATTTTGTTTTTTGTGTTTGTTTTTATTTTTATTTTTTAAATTATTGGTGTGTGTTTTGTTTATTGTTTTGTTTATTTTTTAGGTTGTGTTTTATTTTTTTTATGTTTATGTTTATAGTTAATTTATTTTTTTTTGTTTTTTTTTTTTGTATTTTTTTTTTGTTTTTTTTAGATTTGTGGAGTTTTTTTTTAGGGGTGTTATTTTAGTTTTGTTTAATTTATAGGATGGTTTAATGTGTTGGTAGTTTTATTTTTTGTGAATGTTTTATGTGTTATATTTTATTATTGTAATTTTTTTATGGTTAATTTGTGTGTTTTTTTGTAATGTTGTGTATTTTTTAGTTTTATTTATTTTTGTGATTTTATTGTTATTATGTTTTTTTTGTTGTTTGTGTGTAAAAGTTTTTTTTTATTTTTATTTTTTGTTTTTTGTGGTGTTTGTTGTTTTTTTTTTGATTTTTAGTTTTTTTTGTTTAATTAAATTTTTTATTTGTTTTGGTATTTTTATTTATTTTTTTTTATTTTTTTTTGGTTTTTTGTTGGTTTTTTAATTATTTTTATTTAATTTGTTTTTATATTTGGTATTGACATGTGTGAGGTTTGATTTTTTAAGGTAATTTTTTTTTTGTTTTGTTGGGTTTTTTATTTTTTTGTAGTTTTATTTTGTATTTTTATTAAGTTGTTTTTTTTGTTTTGTTATTTGTATATGTTTTTTTTTTTTAATGGGGTGGTTGTTATTTTGTTTGTATTTTTTATTTGTTTTTTTTATTAGATATTATTTTAATTGTTTTTTTTTGGGTTTTTTATGATTAATTTTTGTTTTGTTATGTTGTTGATTTTTATGTTTTTTTTTTTTTTATTTTGTTTTGATTTTATTTTTTTTTTTTTGTATGTGTTGGTTTTGTATATTTTTTTTGTTTTGTTTTTTTTGTGTTGATTTTTTTGATTTTTGTTTTGTTGTGTTTTTGTTTTTTAAATAGTTGTTTTGTTTAATTGTGTTTTTTATTTTTGTTGTTTTTTTTTTAAATTTTTTTTTTATTTTTATTTGTATGTTGTTTGTTTTTTTATGTTTTTGTAGTTTGTTATTTGTTGTTTTTTTTATAATTTTTGTTTTGTTTTTTTTTTGTGGATTTTTTAATTTTTTTTTTTTTTATATTTTTGTTTATTATTAGTTATTTTTTTGATTTTATTTTGTTTGTAGTGATTTGGTTATTTATTTAGTGTGTTTTGTTGTTTTTTTTTTTTTTTTTTGTTTTTTTTTGTTTTATAATATTTATAACTGATAACCCCTCGATATAAATATTTGCCAAGGCGCAAAACAAATTAAACAAGATGAAACATTAATGTAACCAGGACCTATATTATTTTTATCTTTATATCAATTAATCAGCATTCCTATATAGGAAGTTCATCAACATCTTCATTCAGTTCTATTAAATTGAAAATTGACATACTTCTTTAAAACTCCAATACTGAAATAAAATCAAATCGAACAGATCTAGTTTTCAAAATGTTATATACAAAACCTGCGTCATGAGCCAGAGAATGATGAGAAATCAATCCATTATATACTTAACACACATTATACAACAAACCATTCATACATTTAATAATTGATACATGCTCGACTTCAATAATATGCATTCAATAACCCACCTGGTCCTTCACGTTAGATCAATGACAATGCGATCTCATACTTAATCATGGAATATAATAATGCTTAATGATAAAATGCACTCTTTAGTACACGGTTTCTATCGTTATCCGTCCATTACAGTGGTATAGGACAAGTGCTTCTGTATAAATATTTCTGATAACAGAGCCCCGGCAACCAATTTTTATTTGATAAATAGGACAAGATAAGTAAAAACCAGCTATATATAATGATATGATATCAAACGGTTTGGTTCAGAATATGGAATGAAATTACGTCAGATATACGATTAATTGTTTAATATCATACTTTAGTTACACAACTATTTCATATCTTACTGGTTTCAAGATCAGCCTTCTATAAAAACATGTCTGGTACTCCGTAAATTATAAGACTATACTGCGGATGGTAGAATGACGTGAAGCATTTCCGATCGATGGAAACTCCGTCAATAACTAGTCCATAACCTACTACACCACATAAGGATACGCACCGATGATGAACACACTGTTTTGTTTCCTTTTAATGATAATGAAACAGTTATTACTATTTACAGAATGGTATAGCTACTGTGTAAAACTGCCTCATATTTCAAGTGAAGTTTGTGATAGCAACAATGCTGTAAAACATTATTGACCGGCTAAAATTACACACGGTAAACGCACAGTATTGCATTCTTGGATTTACGACAGTTCAAACTCGATCGTTCTTTTGTTTTTGGTAGAATGATAGGCTTATCAGTTCTGTCACAGAATCTTTCAACGGTTACTTTGATGATGGGACAATAATTCACTTGCGGTAAAATATTTTGTAATTCTTATTAGTTTATAGTATTTTAAGGCGCATTGGATGTTATCTCAACTCTCTGCTGATCGAAGATATACGTTCGGTTTCATTTATTTATCTGACAGGTATGCAAATTCATATAAAACTTGATGGTGTGTGATTGATGTATGACTTCAAACGGTTAAATAAGTATCATTCTTTAATCCCTTGAGCGCGTTACATGGAGACAAAATCGATGGCAATTTTTAAGGATATATTGCAACACCTGTGCATGATTTTACATACATATTACCTTTGCTAAACAAAGCTGTGCTATACAATATATGCTAACAAACTAAAACAAAATACTATTATTCGTATGGAATATTTCAAATTCCTAATTAAAAATGGCGGTTGTTTCGATCATGAATCAATCTCGGTACAGACGACCGGTCAGCAGGTCGGATCGGCTAAACGACCCGGACGGTGGAGACCTGTGGTTATTTCAGTCTCCGGAGTCTGCTCGCGGCAGCAGAAATAGTGACGGGAATTCTGAAACTGAATTAGTTGTGTGTCTGGATACATGTTGTTCCAATGGAACATCGCCTCATATTTGCCAATTGGAAACATGTGAAAGAATAACAATCAACGTAAGTGGTCAGTATTATGAGACTTGGGCAGCCATTTTGAATCGGCACCCATCGACTTTACTCGGGAATCCAAGAAAAAGACAAAAATATTTCGACAAAGTTCGTGGAGAGTTTTTCTTCGATCGTCATCGACCTACTTTCGAATCAATTTTCAATTATTATCAGTACGGGGGCAAACTTCGAAGACCAGAACCTGTTCCGGATGACGTTTTTCTCAGGGAGCTAGATTTTTATCAAATCGAAAAGGAAATGGTGGATGTGTACAAAAAGGAAGAAGGTTACATATCAAGTAAAATGGATGTACCTGAAAACAAATTCAAACGTAAAATTTGGCTTCTGATGGAATATCCGGAAACCTCTTTCGCAGCCTACGTAATAGCAATTATTTCAGTGGTGATCACAATGTTATCAATTGTTCTGTTTTGCGTCGAGACCTTACCCGATCTAAAAGGATCTGATTGCAAAAATGGTGAACCTACATTTGCAGAACCTTTTTTTATTCTTGAGACACTCTGTACCATTTGGTTCACTTGGGAAGTCATTATAAGATTGTGTTCTTGCCCGAGCCCGATTGCTTATTTCAAAGACATAAAAAATTTGGTTGATATAACTGCTATTGTACCTTACTATGTAACGCTTTTCAATCTTCTTTCCAGTGAAAACTGCGCTGCGTCAGATACGGGTGCTTCTCTTGCATTCTTAAGAGTAGTTCGTTTGGTAAGAATATTTAAACTAACAAAACATTCCGCGGGATTACAAGTATTACTTCTTACTTTCAAAGCCAGTGTACAAGGCCTATTGCTCTTTCTGGTGGCTATGTTTGTTTGCATTCTGTTATTCTCCAGTGCAATATATTTCGCTGAGCACGGATTACCCCAATCTCAAATTCATTCTATTCCGGATGGATTTTGGTGGGCAATAATTACCATGACAACTGTTGGATATGGAGACAAGGTTCCGGTTGGTCCGCTTGGAAAATTAATCGGTTCTATTTGTGCAATTACCGGTGTTTTGACATTAGCAATTCCAGTACCAATTATCACGGAGAACTTTAACAAGTTTTATGCACACAAGACCGGACGAGGTAAAGTTTAGTCAATTTGTTCGGGAGCTAGAGGGTCTGGGAAAGACATTAATGTGATTCCAATTTTGGAATCTGCCCATTTGGGTATATATATATATATATATATATATATATATATATATATATATATATATATATATATATATATATATATATATATATATATATATATATATATATATATATATATATATATATATATATATATATATATATATATATATATATATATATATATATATATTATTGTATTATATAATATATATTGGCAGATTACATATATATAACTTGTATATATATCAAACATGTTAGGTATAGGCCAATGATACGAACATAATTTGTTTTTCAAAGTAGGTTCCATAGAAACATGAAATCCGATCATTTTGGGGGTATATTGGTTTTCCTGGGTTGTTTTGTTTACTGGAACTCTATAACAAAAATTCATATATTCTGCGACATTTGAAGGTTGTGTAAATGTGTGTTATGTACCTGATTATCATATAAATTACAGAGACCGGAAGCTGATAATTTATTTGAACTGGAATGACAAAGCCATTTTTCGTCGATAATGCAACAGTGCATATATATATATATTTGAGATAAACCAATATACACAGATCTTCAGTGTCCGGTTTTTCGTATAAGTACTGATACTGTATTGGTTTCTTCATTTACATTTTTACATTTGCAAGTGTGCACGCACTCCTGCAATATGTAAACTTAGTACTACTAACTACATTTACATTTTTATCTCCTTCTAGATCTAGAAATATCAGTGTATAGTTTCTGATATGTAAGACTTTCATAAAAATGCCATCTTGACAACGATGGTGTCTTTGAGATACTTTGTGACTGAAGAGAACCGATCAAAACCAATCTGTTAAAATTAGTTATTATGTATTACTGTTTAAATTCTTTATACAAATCTATTTCTTGTACAATGGTCTTCCAAATACGGAGACACGAAGAAACGGCTGCAATGAACAACCCTTGATTGTGTTATCTGAAAATCTTGGAAAATACACACAGGATTGGTGAAAATTATTCAATTGTGACTCTAGAATTCACAAGTCCTCTTATTCCCAGTTGATAATGTACAAAGCAGAAAATGCGTACAGGTTTGTTGAAACAGATAGCCTGTCTCTACGCTCTACGACCGTGTGCAAAATCCATATTCAGTGAATACCACTCAGTAGGGTAATGTGCTAGCACGAGAAATTAATTATATTGTTTACAACCTATGTAGAATTATTATCCAAGCTATCGGTGATCTCAATATATCCATGTAGTATTTTAAGATAAGTCAGATCAGTCAATTCTATTATAAATTTATCATTATCTCCGTGTTTATCCTTCCAAAACTACCTATTGATTTACATTAACTCTCATCGTCACGCATTTTTGTGTTAGAAATAGAGCAGTAGACTTGGGAGTTTATCTTATACTTAGTAATATTTAATATAGAATATTTATCTATATAATGACAGTGTTTACATACCGATTGTCTGTGGTCACCAAAGGGTCTAGCTGTTTAGACTTAATAACCGGTACCTGGACAGTCTAAACACACGATTGCTATTATTTCCGGTACCTCGACAATCTGAAAACAAACGATTGTTTTCACTTCCGGTATCTTGACAATCTGAAACCAAAGGATTGTCATTATTTGCCGTACCACAACAATCTGAAAACACAATTGTTATTATTTCCGGTACCTCGACAATCTGAAAACAAACGATTGTTAATATTTCCGGTATCTTGACAATCTGAAAATAAACGATTGTTATTATTTCCGGTACAACAACAATCTGAAAACAACAGAATGTTATTATTTCCGATACCTCGACAATCTGAAAACAAACGATTCTTGTGATATCCGGTATATTAATTATCTGAAAAGATTTGTTGTCATTTTCTATTTATTGGTAGTTTTGTGCCATTTTTATACTTTCTCGAAGTTTGTAAAGAAAGTTCAACCCACTAATATTAACGGTTTTTATTTTCTTGTTTTTAAAGAAATAATATTGCTTGATGCCTGTCTTCATAAGAGTGATGGGTCCAG